>JAIFZK010000014.1:12435000-12445000 GCA_027481765.1 Tenualosa thibaudeaui
GGATGAATTGTCCAAGAAATTGTTAATTTTTTTTATTTGTAGGCTTACTTGCAGCAGCTATGTCCTGTTTAAAAGTCTTCTGCATTGATGTTCCCACTTTGTGAATGTCCCTGGTATTACAACTAGCAACGGAAGCAGCAGATTGAGGCAGTGTCTTCTCACCCACGCTCAAGCCCTGAGGGACCTGGCAGAAACCACATCTAAAATGACAGATGATTCATACTGGACTCTGCCTAAATTATACCTAAAAAGTCACATGTGATTTAAGATGGATTCTGCTAAAATCAAATCTGATTCACTTGATTCATACTGGATCTTACAGAAAGGACATCTAGAGTCACAAATAATTCCTGCTGGCCTCTGCTGAAATTATCTCTGACTTCTCTCTCTCTCTCCAGTGTTTTTACACTTCACTGCCTACTATACTCTACTTTTTTTTCTCACTGCCATCACTTTCTCTCGTCCTCTTCTCATTCTCACCATACCCCTGTCACCTCTCGCCTTCTGCATCCATTTCTCTCGCTCTCCCTCTATTCCTCTGATCTCTCTTTCACTCTCTATCTGTAAGTCACCTCTCAGTCTCTTCCCTTACTACCCCTTGTCCTCCACTTTCTCTATTCCCTATTCTCTCTCTCTTTGCTCCATTCTTCCCTACTTCATTTTTCCTCTCAGTCCTCCCTTTCTCTTTCTGTAACTCTCTCCCCCACTCTCTGTTTTTCTTGAACTCTCTCTCTCTCCTGCATGCTCGCTCCTTCCTTAACACTTTTTCTCTTTTTTCCTCACTTCTTTTTCTGCAAATCTCTCCCCCGTTGCTGTTTATTTCTCTCCATCTCTTCCTGTACTCCCTTGCACCCATCCCTCTTTCTCTCTCTCTCTCTCTCCCCCTCTGCCTTTTTGCACTTGCTTGCTCTGTCAGTGTAATGAAAAGTGAACTCTCTTTCCTCTGAATGTCCCTGTGGCATGAGCAGCTGCCCTACACACACTCACGGACACACACACACACACACACACACACACACACACACACACACACAGCTTCTCAGAGCCCATTCAGACAGCTAACCTAACCACAGATCATTACACACACACAAACACAAAACACACACACACACAGTTCTTCAGTGTCTATTTGATACAGCATGCCTAACCACAACACACATAACACCACACACAAACACACAAACACACACACACACACACACACACACACACACACACACATACTCAAGGAAGCAGTGACATGGGCCTGTAGCTGGATTGCTTAAATTAATATTTTTGTATTTGACACTAACAAGAAATATATGAACCAATAATAAGCCTTCAAAATACACTGAGAACACACACTGAGACATACACATACATGCACACACACATACATACACACAAACACAAACAGAGATATGACAGGGATGGAGGCTCCCCTGGAGGGCATACACAGAATTCTGTCACACACAGATGATAAAAAACGCACACACACACACGCACATGTGCACACAGACACACACACAAACATATACATACTCTGTCTCTCTCTTTCTCCGCCACCTCGAGCATAGATGCAGATTTATATGTGCCCTATCATCTTACTTGCAGACCAGTGTCATTATGTTCCATGAGCTCATGTAACAGGGATCTTATGTAAGTTCTCTGGCTTCCATCCAGGTGCTGTTTCTAGATATGAGCGTGCTTCCCAAAAAATACTAAAGAAACACAGCCACAAGGCACACACACACAGCCTTACCACTGCACAAACTAAACATATCGTGGTCTGATTTGCTAATTCAGACACACAGTATATATACACACACACACATTTCCTGCCTAAATGCCCATTTTATTTTTAATATGTTAGGCACAGGCAGGCATGCACACACACACAGATATTTAGATATTTATTATTTGTTTCCTAAACCCTGTTCCTGCTACAATACATTATAGCCACCATAGAGGTGCTGCATGCATTCGTTTAAACTGTTTCCAACAGCCACTTCCTCCTTCTTTGTCAATTCAGCCTGATTTGTTTCCTATAGCCACATCCTGTCATTGTAAGCCCAGGAGACGGGCTCCCCCTTCACTGAGCATGCTCAGAAGAGCACTGTAGGAGATCTGATATCAAAATCAATGACTTATCAAACACTCTCCCTTGGGGGGCATTTTAAATGCGCAGCAAGCCACAGCTGCACAGAAATGCACACAAGCGTCAATGCCTCCCACACTCCCATCACCTTTTAATAATTCTTTAGACATTTATTAGATGCTTTTATGGAGGTGACTTACAGTACTGGAGGGCTCTACTTGTTTCTATCAAGAAGTCTGTTCTTTGGGGCACTTATTCAGTGACCTTGGCGCCGTTTCCACTTTGCCCTACCACTCAAGTTACATTAACACATCTGAGGGCTGATGCATAAGGGGTTCAGGCAGCCTGCATTAATAACGCTGCAGACGCAGACCTATGTGAGCAACATCACATAATATGTGGACATATGTAGAATTAACAGGACAGATGTGATATTCATTAATAAAAGTACATTTAGTAGGGTTGGAAATCGAACCCTTCACTCCACTGGCATTATCAATGCATGTTTGTCAGACCATGGTCAATGGGTCTTTTTGAAAGCACAACTGAAATACAGTTCTAAATAATTTACCACATTCTAATAAGATTTATGGCTACTGTAGAAGTATAGGCTACATTATAGTCCTATGTGCTAATACTGAAAACCTGTGTCGGCTACCTCTACCTCTACAGTAAGGAATTGAAGGACCTTACCAATAAGGAGAATCAACAATGGCATCAATATTGATAAAATCCTATCAATTCTCACCCCTAACATTTGCAGACTACATCAATAACAATAGAAATACAGCCTACAGTATTGAGATGCATCCTACATTTATATGAGGAGAGAAATGCAACCTTTATCAGTGTTGGAATGCAAGCTACATAAAGTAATAGTGAGTAATAATGAGTAACATAACAGGTGTAACCTACACCAGTAACATTGGAAATGCAGACCATATTAACTGGACAGATTCAGAATGCATCCACAGCAGAGATACAGGCCTTATGAACTGAACAGATGCAGCCTGGATCAGGAACATTAGAGACATAGCCTACTTTAACTAGATAGACGCATCCTGTACCAGCAACAGTTGAGATGCTGCCTTCTTTAACTGGACAGATGCATGTGTAACAGGAGATGCATCTTGCATAAACTGGACAGCTGCATATCAGTATCAACAGAGGTGCGTTTTTGTTCAGTACCAGTAGAGCTGCCGCTTTCATCAGTAAGAGCAGAACTGCAGTCGGCATCACTGAACAAATAACTGCACAGCGGCTCCCCTGACACCTGCTTTCACACCAGTTAGCATTTTAATAAGCTGATTCTGCCAAAGAAGCACACAGCCACTGCCACACACATTTCTCAGATTAACACTACAATAAGTCCCCCCATCCCTTTTGCACTCCACTAAAAGAGGACAAATTGTGTGCTCAAACGCAAGTCTTGTGTGCAGGTGCTGGAATCTCCACACATCAGAGACTGTGATATCCTATCTGTTTCCTTACAGCATTCTACAAATGTGTATGGATGGGTGTGTTCAAATGCACGTCCTGCATGCAGGTGTAGGAATCCTTCTTCAAAGGGTGTGACCCTGGGAGTCATAAGCAGTAATGTGACCTATTATTGCTAAGTCTAAATTGTAAGTCACCTCGCTCTTGCTGACTGCTGTTTCCTCCTATCAATCCCGTCCAACAATAGGCTAGGTAAGGCAAGGCAAGACACAGGAAGGGAAGACATGGCAGGTTTATTTATATAGCGCATTTCATACACAAATGTAGTTTTGTACAATGAGCTGTACAAAACTGACATCAAAGTACAGTAAACAAGGGAAAGTAAAATCACAAAAAAGAAAAAAATATGACGGATAAAATATATGAAGGTATAAAATGATAACAGTGGCAGTGCACATGATATACAGTATATGACACATAGTCATTCAAAATTAATCATTAGGAGAAAGCATCTGAGAACAGTTTGGTCTTATAGGAGAAATTTGGTGAGAATCAGTTGTTCTAGGTCACTGAGTGCTGTCTGTAGGAAAAAGAACCAGCGAATTTTATAAAACATAGGCCAAATAACGAACTGGTAGCTAACATTAACTGAATGGGGCACAGGAAAATTAAACTGAAAGCGAGTTGCTGTGCCCCATTCAGTTAGTGTTGGCTGCAAAATCACTATTCGATCTATGCTGTATAAAATTTTCTTGTTCTTTTTTCCAACTGACTGCACTCGGCGAGCTTGAACAACAGGGCTATGGATAGTCAAGTTAAGTCAAGATTAGAAACTGCCAACAGTAGGGGCATTTTTAAGCCTTATGGCAGTTGGTTGCAAAACTGAAACGGGGTGCACTTCCGAAAACCATAGTTGGTTGGCAATGGGCAATTTCATTGCAACCAACAAAGTAATTAGCAACTGGTAATTGGCAAATGGTCCCCTGCAGAGCAGCTGAAAGCTCAGTGTTGCCAGACATATGATAGTTTCAGAATTTTGATTTGTTCATTCATTGTAACCCGCATATAGAATCCTAAAATCCTTCTCTGACCCTTTGGGCATCAGAGGCTATCCTTGTGCTACCAGGCCCGGCCCAACCCTTTCTGGCTCAACGTTACGGACTGTTTTGTACTGTTTCCCTTTGTTTGAATTACATGTTTGGTTCTGTGCATAATGCATTCGGCCTCTATCATCATTTGCTTGTGAGGCTTTTAGAAGCAAACTGAGAGGAATGAGAAGGAAAAGGGCAAAGCAAGCTAAGCTAAATGGTTTGGGAGAGCCTGTGTATGCTAAACTGTTTAGCTAAAATAGCTATATTTTAGGTGTTTGGTTCATGTACAACAATTTTCCTCCAAAAACAATAATTTTCCACCTTTGGTACAAAACTTCAACATTTCCAGTCTTGCAACACAAAAGCTGCTTCACAGCACCTTGTTTTGACAGCAAGTTTTCCAGCAAGCTTTTCTCCTGTTCCCCTCAGCATGCCACCCCAACACTGCTGACCTCTCAGCCACCAACCCCACACTCAGCTAGCCATCTCAACACTGGTTGTTATCTTGACAAGCCACAACACCACACCACCAATATTGCTAAGATACTTAGTCTTTGCTGTCCCTAATTTATTTTCGCAGTCAGTATAGCACCTCACAAGAAAACATACACACCTATCATCCACTACCAGCATCCCCTACCCACGCACTTGTGCATAGCACTACCCCTGTGCACAGCACAAGCATACACCTACAACCTGTACACATAACAGTCTTGATGGTCAACAGTTGTACATACACAGAGAACACAGTCCAACACAGTTCAACAATCACCGCCAGGCACTTTCATTCAGAGCCGCGACAGCAGACAGTACAAAGCCTTTCCCATAGCATGGCCTCTTCTGTGCCAGCTCTATGAGTTACCACTCAGCTAGCCTGCCCAAGTTAGCCGTCCCAACACTGCAGTTCACTTAGCTAGTCATGCCTAACCTGAGCTAGCCATCTAAACACTGTTTTCTAAGCTAACCACCCCAACAATTAGGCTATGTTCTGAGCACCCAATATAGGCTATGCGTCCTCTCTGGTCCCAGCCCTCACATTACTGTTATAAGCCAAGATGATGGTCCCTAGTCTGTTTTATTTGGCCCTGTTGCTGATCCCTCATTTGTTGGGCTCATGAGCGGACCGTACTTTCTCTTTCTCTCTTTGCTTCTTTCTCTCTCGCTCTCTCTTTCTATCTCTCTCTCTATCTCTCTCGAGCCTCTGTCTGCTTGAGTGAGCATTACTCAAATTCCTCTGGGGGATAAGAACATGAAAAGAAATGTATTCATGACATTGACATTTTCCTTCTGGAGGCCAGGGACTGTGTCCTGGGACAGCCATGGCCTAGATAAGGACAAAAAAAGGTTGTTACATATTCATCATGTTCATCTAAGGGGAATGAACACACTGAGAGATCTGTGAGAGATCTGCCAGCCTAAGCAGATGCTATTTCCTTACCCATTATTATGAAGATCTCTTTCTCTCTCTCTCTCTCTCTGATGTACATGCACACACACACACACACACACACACACACACACACACACACACACACACATACACACACACACACACAGAAAGACAGGCAGGCAGACACACACACACACGCACACATATGACACATACTGCATTTGAATTGCTTCCCATTTCATCAGATGGTATTCTGTAATGGTGATTGGTTGCCGTTGTAGGTTGTAGGTAGTGGAGGGCATTAAGACAGGATTATAGAGAAATAGCAGAAAAGAACAAGAGTACAAAGTTATTTGAATACGCAGTCAATTCTCTCAGCAGGCTCTGTTGAAAGGTCAGCTACACTCTCTCACAGCACCAAAGAGCTAGCATATCCACTCATTTAAACCTCAGCACTGGCTAATGAGAGTGGCTTCATGTGAGCTAAATCAGTCCACAGCCCTGAGGAGGGCACTTGTCTGAACTGTTCACATTTTCACAGGAGCTGTCAAATCATCCCGGCTCAGCCTTAAGCAAAGCCACCCACTATACCAACACGGCCTGTTTGGGCTACAATAAAAAACATCAACAATAACACCACTATCGTCAACACCAACACACAGTGGTCAACTTGGTGAAATCAAATAAAAATGCTGATCAAACAATGCCCATTATACAAACGTCTCCCATGGACAACACAGAAGCCGTCACTCACAGAGCATAATAGAAATGCTGAAACGCACAAGTCATCAGTGACCTCAATGAGCATAATAAACACATTGGGTAACTCTGGCAATACTGACCATAACACTGGCAGTGGTCAGCAATAAAGCACATTAACTAACACATTTTGCCTGTGTTGTCATGTCAGCACTGCCGATCACTAATACAGCCTCTGAAACCATGACCAACCATGAAAAACAAGCAGTGCTTCACTGGTCACAGAGGAGCAGAATGAGTATAGCCCTTGGGGATAAGCAACCCGTCCTTTTCACACAAACCCTATAACACACACGCACATTATAGCTCTCTCTCTCTCACACACACATACACACCAGTATCCCACTTATCCCCACCCTCTTACCACCACCTCCACACTGTCTCCACCTGCCCTGGAGCAGATTTACAAATCATCTGCCCCCACATGCCATCAGCTCAAAAGGGCCAGAAGACCAGGGCACTCGGCTCTGTTCTCTTCCCCTCTCTTCTCCAGCCATGCTGATGACAGCATCCCTGTGGCTGGATTTTCACAACTGATTGTACAGATTAATCAGAGGACCACTACTGCCTTACCGCCACCCCATTCAACTGGAAAATGTATTTGAACACATGTTTGATGGATACAGTATTGATAATAATACAACTACAGCGCCCGTAGCCAATAAGAATTTAAGTTTATCATATCAGGGCAATCTAAAAAGTAGGCTACTTTTGTATTAGATCACGTGGACGTTGGAGGATGGGTCCGTTTGTGCGCTCAGGTTAACAAAGACATGCCATGCTGAAGCGTGCCCAAGTCATCAATGTCCCGACGCGATGCCTGAAGAGCGTCAAGAACTCTGTGAAATCGCACAGAGCTGAAGTAAAGTTTCTCCTGACACGGAATAACCCTGGATGAAATCGAGTGCACATCAGACACAATGAGCTCTGAGAGAATCGTCGGTGTGCAAAATAATTCCACCTCTATACCTTACCGTCTGAAACCCTGAAACGAAGATGGCCAAGACATCCTTGATTTCTTCAATCCAGGACGATGTCCGGTGTCAACTGCATATGTCGAATCCATGTTGTAGGCTAGCCGACCTATTCCGTTGTTTCTCCTTGTCGGCAAAACCCTCTTTCTTTTCGCGCGCCGGAGCCCGTGATCTCAGCGTATCCGGTGTTAGGAATTCGAGATCGGCTGCTGATGCTGCAGCCACTATCTGCTTTCTGCTCGTTATTCTCACTCCCGCCGCCGGCTAGAGAGATGCTCTCGCTGTGCGTCCCCTATCTGATAATGCCAGAGTTTGCACAATCCGCCATCGGATGACATAATGTTAAGCCTTGTTCACTCAACGGGAGTTGTGTGTGGATGCACATCTAAAGGGCCTCTTTCACATACTTCGTTTTAATTACTTCAGTTATGAATATGATTATGAAGACCTAGGCCCACTGTAATCTACAGATATTGCCTTGCCAGAGCCGATGGGACCGTGATTGTACCTTTCTTATACACCCAGTGCCACTATGAATTAACTTATCAATGAAATCATGTAGCCAAACTTTGCGCACGACATTTCAACGTTACTGATACTGTGTAAATAGTCAGGCCTTGATCAGGCCTACTTTTGTGGCACAAATATAAATAAAGAAATAGAACTTTTTTCACCATGTGTCATTTTTTCTATCCATGAAACACTAACCTGTCGGTATAGAGAATAACCACTCAAGCTTTTTTATATAGTTTTTATGTTTATGTTAAAATGCACAGCAAACATAGGCTGCAACTAAGAGTCTACTACAGAACATAAAAAAGTATAAAAAAAAAATTATTCATGATAATGTAGATTAAGCTACTGGTTGCGTGATGAGCACCCTAGGGTTGTGGGGGGTTTTATGCGTTCATCTCTCTGGGGACAGGTCATGTGGTATGGTCTGTGTAAGTGTAACACAATCACATTGACATGATGTCACTTGCAGCATTTCAGACAAGTGTGTTAATGTGTGTGTGTGTTGCAGAGGGAGGGGGAAGAGGAGGTTGGGGGGGGGGGGGTTATGGATTCAAGACTGAGGGCAAAACAGTTTGCTAATGATTCCTCTCTTACATTCTTAAAACAATGTTTACTTTGATCAATGGACCGGCAAAATGTTAAAGGTTACTAAAAAACAACTATCTTACACACACCTCTCTCTCTCTCTCTCTCACACACACACACACACACACACACATGCACACTCACACTAGGTTAAGTTTTGCTTTACTTGCTCCTATTAAGAAACAAGCTGCAGTCAAGAACACCTGAGTGCCCACACATATACACACACACACACGCAAACTCACCTGCAGGTCTCAACAGAGGTGATGTTGATCACTGGGGGAGAGTGGATGGCGAGACTCGTGGGTCGTGTGGGGGGCTCCGCTGCATCTCGTGCCCCCCAGTCGTTCTGCTCAGCAATTCTGAAAGCTAGCGGGGGTAACTGGAGGGTACGGCTGGAGCGCCTCCTCACCAACCCTGGAGCCACTGCCAGCTCACCTCCCAGCACCTCGGGGTCTACGGCTTCGAAGACAGCTCCATCCTCTCCCATTGGTGGAGGGGCCAGCTTATTCCCAGAGTTGGGCTCCGGAACAGCTTTATACACCGGAGCTGGACCTGTCTCAGTGATCCGCTCACACACCTAGCAAAATACAGCACAGCACAGTCCGTGTCTAAAATTAACAATGTCAGAATGAAACATCAATCTAGACAACTGTTCCAGTATCATTATATATCAATCTAGACCACTGTTAAGAGTCACATTAAACATCAAACTAGACCACTGTTAAGAGTCACATTAAACATCAAACTAGACCACTGTTAAGAGTCACATTAAACATAAAACTAGACCATTGTTAAAAGTCGCATTAAACTTCAGTTTGATCCACAACAGCAATGGCAGCATCAAACAGCATTATCAGCGTTAGACTGCAGTCATTGACAAGCACCAATAGCAGCAGTCAATGACTGACACACTGACTCACACACACACACACACACATTCAGAAAGGGGAATATTTGTGAAATTCTGGGAACTGTGAACAGTACGACACATTGGAACAGCACTTCTCTGAACTTGAACACTGCATTCAATTCAAGGTAAACAAGCAGCATTACAAAACAGATGGACCCATTCTGATTGGTTAACATGCTAACAGAAGTCTGTGACTTTAACATCAGAAGCATCAGCAACAGCAATCATAGCATTGACAGCAGCAGTGGCAGCAACAGT
>JAIFZK010000014.1:12450000-12520000 GCA_027481765.1 Tenualosa thibaudeaui
TAGCATCTATAGAACACATCAGAAAGCACATAGTGGTGTAATCACACATCACACACTGACAGCCATCACACACTACAGTAAACACACATATGGGGGCTCAGCAGTTAAAGAGCACAGCCAGTAGGGGACAGTAGTTATGGAGGAGAGCTGACAGCATGCAGTGTAGCAGTTATTGAGCAAAGAGCCCATAAAATAGAGCCCAGGACCTGATGCAGTAAAGTAGTTAATCTACACAGTGCAGCAGTTCAATGGCAAAGCCTGCAGCCTACAGGGCACAGCAGGTGTACAGAGCATTGTAGAGAGCCTCCAGGGCACATTTACTGAGCTGTAGTGTCTTATCTTATAGAAACACTAGGTCTTCTGAGATGCATTACCCAAAACCATAGTCACTAACTTTGTTGGTTGCTATGCAATTGCCCATTGCCAACCAACTAAATTAAGAACTAGTTAGCAACAATGATTTTGGGAAATGCATCCCTGCACAGCAGAGGGGTGTTTCATCTGTCTAATAGTGAACATCAGTGAATGTTATACTTTTTTGTAAGTTGCTTTGGATAAAAGTGTCTGCTAAATGCATAAATGTAATGTAAAAGCAAGACGGGTCCACTGTTACACACTATGACCAGTAGAGGGCGTAGTGCAAAAGGCAGTCACTTACATTCTCTCTCTGGACCAGAGCAGCTCTCTCTCTCCTCTCCATCCTTCTGTTCACATGCCAGGCAACCAGCTGGGCACCTGCAAGGAGAAGAACATGTGCCATCAGGAGTACTTTTATAACCTATAATGTGTTGAGAGTGTGAGAGAGTAGGTAGGCTTTTATAACTTGTAGTGCTCTTATTTATATTTGTATTGGCTTTGACACACATTACAACATATGAACGATGAGACAATAAAAGCAGGTCAGTGGCAGTGGTAAACAATCAATATAGTTCCAACAGCACATATGCAGTGATCTCTAGTGACTCAAGACAAACAGCCACACGGTGTCACATGCAGCTACAGTGCAGCAAGGCCGAATGGTAAATAACAGATGGGGAAATTCTGAATTCTATGAACACTGTAAAGTGAGCCATGACATGCATCATCCAAAGCCGATATGTCAAACATGTTCAATAACTGAAGGTTATTGTTCTATGTTTGTATTACAATAGCAGTAGTTTAAATGCTAAATGTGGACAATGCAGTGGGATTTCTGAATGTTTGGTGCCTCCATTAAGAGGTTGAGCAACTCAATTTCTGACATTTGAGATGTGCAAAATGCATTTACTTGCATTTAGCCTCAACCACAACCCTGGGTGTAGCTAACCTTCAAGGAAATTTGTGATGAAAAGTGTGTATGTGACACCAAAGGGTTAATAGTGTTAATAGGGTTAATAGAAAACCAAAGCACAACCAGTGAGATCATGGAGGATCTAAACATGGAAGTCAAACTATTCTAGCTGCTTGAGGCTGCTTCACTGGTAGTTGTCTAGTGATTTTCACAGTGCATGGGATTTCTTACTTGCAATCTTTTCTTATCAAAGTTAGCCAAATTTGAAAAGCTGATAAAAGTACCCAAGTCAGCAGGTCGTTATCACTTTTTTGTGTGTCAGTGGCTGCTATGGAGGTTTAGTCACTGCTAAACATTTTAGAAGGAAGCAAGATAGCTTGTTCTTATGCCAAAGATTCTTGATTACAACCTTCTCTGGTTACATGCAGCATTCTAGAATTTCTGGTCAGCACCTTCATGATAGCAGTCGACTGCTTTCTATTCCACATGTTTAACTGCCTTAACCGCCACTGGCCAACTCAATGATGGGATCAGTTTCACATCAATGACGATGGGGGTCTGGTGACAAGTGACTGACCTTACAGTTCCAGGGGTCAGTAGAGGAGCTAGAATTTTGTACAGGGGGTGGCAAAGGCTATTTCAGGGGGTCCGAATATTACATAAAATGCATGGCCTGGCTTTGAGCAACTCTGAATAACACAGCATAAGTGAGTGGGTGCCAAAACTACAAATATACACACATGCATGTGCATACACACAGGCGTGCGAATGCACACACACACATGCACACAAAAAAATCCCTCTTATTTAGGCTCAAGTAACTTACTGGGGGAAAGCACTCAAAACTCTCTTCTGAACCTATACTTTCCTCTCTTTGGTTTTAGCCTACTGTGTAAGAGAAACAAGTGTCATTTCAAACTTAATTTATTCTTAAATCTTTCCTTTTTCTCTCTTTTCACTGGCTTGATAAAACATATTGCACTACATAATGCAAACATAAAATTCACAATTTACTCACATGCAAAATTATACACATCCTCATTCTGTAGGCTAGACTACCTTAAAAATATAATCTTCCAAAACTAAATAACCATGCCTATAAATTAGTTAGATAATAGCCCTGAAGTAAGTAGCTTACTTTTACAGAAGAGCAATTAAGCTCTCTGAACATTTCAAACGGGATTACAGTAACCTAGAATGTAGCCTAGAATTTTAGACTATAGCTGTGTTCGAAATATATTTAGCTCTGGATTCAATAATGTTTAGATGTTTTGACATCTCTTTTAAAGTTTCTCACAGGAACTAGCAACTAGTTCCATTTGAAAGCTCAGATCATGCACTTTTATGCGATGTGCGTGGTGTGCATGTGTGACTAATACTGTGAGAGCAATCCAATGGAGAGAAAATTGGTGCTTTAGACGTAGATGGAGATATGCACACATTTAAATATGTAACGTAATTTCCAAGGTAATTTTCTTGCGAACCATTTATCGCAGCAACTAGCAACTTGTAGGCCTACAATATGAAAGATCAGATTATGATTTTTTATGCAATGTGCGTGGTGTGCATGTGTGATGAATACTGTGAGAGCAAGGTGAGAAAATTGGTGTTTTAGATGGAGATATGCACAAATTTAAATATGTAACGTAATTTCAAAGTATATTCTCGTGCGAACTGTTTGTCACAGCAACTAGCAAATGACACAACGTGTAAATTCAAATTATAACTTTATTTGATATGCAAGATGACTAATAGTGCAAAGCCAATTAAACAGTATGAATATTGTACAGCATGGCAGACATTTTATTTATAGTCGTTTTAGTTTGAACTGGCAGACATTGCAGCCTGAATTGATCTCAAATTTCCTACAGCTATACCTTATTATATTACATTATGCATCTTAACTCTGATTGTTGCTAATTTATCCATATACATGTTGATGGCCTCCATATCTCGCATAGAAATTTGGTGTTTGAAAAAGACATCAAATGAATCTCTTTATAAACTTAAAAACACTCTTTTTATGTCAAAACTTTATTGGATCTACTCCCCATGATCTAATTTATGAATCTTTCAGTCAGAGTTACATGATGGGCATCCATGAGGATTCAGATGTAGGACTGGGTGTCACTGCAATTCCACAAGCATCCAGCATGGGGAAGCAGGCATCCATGGGTGCATACTCTGGGTACAGGGTTTTTTAAATGGGTGTTGGGATGAGGGGCCTTGATAAAAATGTGGTTGTTTTGACTGTCATTTCTTTTTTTAGTCCGTCATACCCCCTTTCTGCCAGCCCCCTCTCCTCATCTCTCAAAGTGTCTGCTCCAATCCTCCAATTTCTTTTCTTTCTCTTCTACTCTCTCCTATCCCCCCCTCACGTGACTTCTGACTTTTTCTCATTGCTCTTTTCTATCTCCACTCCCTCCTTCCCACCCTGATCTTCTCTTCTATCCCTGGGGGGGCAGTGTCTAGTTCTCTGTTCATCATCTTTTATCTTCATGGAAGTTGAATAAAGAAGTCAGAAATGAAGTTGACATGACATGGAGTTGACATAAAACAATGTTAAGGTTCTGACAGATCTGGTCTGCTTTCTACTACTGCTATTTCAGTTCTACTGAATGTGGACCCTTAGTCCAATGTTAAGCGATCCAACTGGTATACCTTATAGTATCACTTTTCCACACTCTTGATAACCCTTCAGCATCCTTTTTTTAACAGGGTGTAAGCTGCAGTCCTACCAGAGCCATGAACACCCTGAAAACAGCACAGCAAAAGATGAATGCAGTGACTCAGAAAGTGATTTAAAGAGTCCACTTACGGGGTCAAAGTTGTATTGTGCAACACCAGATGCTCCAAGTGCACAGTGGAAATGTCAGACTCCACTCTCACCTATGAGTCAGCATCTCACTGTGGTTGCTCTTCATGCATGCAAGCGTCTCTCAGCTGTTAGGTACCTTATCTCACAACATCTGTAACACCTGTTCAATAGCTGTAATATGTTTTCAAAAGATGCAACTCTACTTTCACACCAAGAGCTACTAAAGCTGTAAAATCATTAATAGACAATCACTGATTTCGTTCACTTCGCTCTAATCGCTCACAATGTCAAGACTGCCACATCCTTTACAGCTGAACCGCATCACAATTTGCATAAAATTAAATTGCTCTCGTCAGTCGTTGCTTTTGTTGCAAAAATCGCTCTTGTTTTTGTCAACAGAAAGTGAATAACTTCTGGTAATTTTACAGTTACTTTTGGGTGTGAACCCATATCTGTTATACATCTGTAACGTCTGTTCATCTGCCTTGCATGACAGTGGCAAACAGCTGATAACCGCAGTCAGTTTGTTTAATCCAATGGAAACATCTGATTACAATCCCCCTGCTGTGTGTGAGATGCCCTACTGTTGTGAGCTGCAGGGGGCAATTTGTGTGTGTGTGTGTGTGTGTGTGTGTGTGTGTGTGTGCGTGCGTGCTTATGTGTTGACACCTCGCTGCCATGAGATGTAGGAGGAGATGGATTGTGTGTGTGTGTGTGTGTGTTGACACCCTGATGCTGTGAGCTGCAGGGGGAAATAGACAGTGTCTGTGTGTGTGTGTGTGTGTGTGTGTGTGTTGATGCCCTGATGTCATGGGATGTGGAAGAAGATGAACAGCAATCAAACAGTGGAAATTAGCTGTTCAGATTCCACAACTCAATAGCTGTTGAGCGTCATCAACCATGACCATCGATCTGCATGGGTGTCACAGAGAGACAAGCACATTATGCTTATAACACAACAGAGACAAAATCCACACTACAACACCAACAAACCAAACTATAATCACACCTCAATATACACTATATACACATATGTAAACTATACACCCAACCCACATCTCTCAAGAGTACATCTACACAGGGCTGTTTTCATTTTGAAATGGAGTATTAAAACAAAAATTAGCTTGTGGATTGAAATCTGTCTGTGGAAGGTTCTCTACAGGCTACTACAGGCTACATTCAAACAATAGTTAGGCAGTTTAGACATTGTATAGTGCAGAATTTAACTGTACATCTGTCAACATAGACAGCAAGAGACAAACATTTTGTAATTTGATACCCACACTGGTAGCATTAGTAGGAAATTAGAGAGCTCAATTCTCATAGTTGTTTTCTTTGCAAAGGTTGTGTGAAGCATTATGTGGCCATGTGATAAGAACATGACCAATCAGGACTCAGCATTTCCATTCACGGATCTGGATGTCAAGACGAGTTTTCAGACTAATCCAAGGCTGAACCATTCAAACCATTCATACCATTCATTTTCAGGAATTTGAAACTGGTGGGAGGGTAAATGCAACAAGCTTTTTGCTGATTCATATGATTCAGTATCAGTATGGACCAGCCCTCAGACACAAACACATACTTACACTCCTCTCATAATAACTACAAGAAATTTATCTTTAAACACACTGTCAATAACCTATCACAGACATTTAAATACCAACCTCATCCTGCATGTGTATTTGTACAACATATATGTTTACTAGCAGCTATCTCATTAAACATCTTTATACCACATCAAACATATTAATAACAAATCAAACATCTTTGTAAACATCTGTTACCATAACACACTTTCATGAGTAACTATCACTGAATATCTTCCTACATTTTTATAAATATCATATCTTAACGTCTTTAACACACCAACCATCTATATAAACACAAAGGTTACTTTGCATCACTCATCTGATGCCTTTACAAACACATCAAATATTGATATGATCCCCAAGGTCATCTTCTGTTTTTATATAAACACAAACATCTTTATAAGGACAAAAGCTCATCTGATATCATTACAGACATATGATGTCATGTCATATCCCAAGTTTTCCCCACAGCATGACTGTGATTGGTTGAATCACGTTCCATGCCATTGTAAAATTTTGGGTTCTCGTTGGTTATTGCTTACATATACACACACACACACACACACACACACACACACACACACAAACATACACAAACACACAGACACACACACACACTCAAGTTTGTGGAATGTATGACTGTGGGCAGTAGTGACAGTAAAAGCACAGTTCCTCATTAGTCAATAATGCAGAAATTGCATTAGTTTTACCAGTTATTTCCTTACCTGCGTTAATTAAGCTCTTTTACAATTAACAAATGTTCAGCTAAAGTGAAGCTGTATTTGTTTTTCATAAGTGGGCTAAACAATTAAAATATGATGATATCCCAGATAAACGTATGCAGTGATCAACACTACGGCATAATCTCAATCACTATTTCAAAATTACAAATGTATGCGACATCATGGATTTCATCTTCTTTGTTTTTGAGTAAGAGCTGGGAGAGCTGGAGAGAGAGAGAGAGCCATAGCTTAACTGTTAGCCACCGCAGATGTGGGTTGCTTGATTGGCTGTAACCACTGGAATATTGGGACAATGCAATACTTTCTTTCACTCACAGGTTAGTTCATCATTCTCTGTCAGTATGAAGACTGCTCCAATTACCATTCAAAATAATGATTTGGGAGGATGAATACTAAATTGTGTAGATTAAATGAATAATTTTTAGGAATAGGAATTATACTGAATTAGAAAAAATGGGTTAGCAGCACGGCCTAAGAAGAATAGACTGTTTAGTGTTTGATAAGTGAACGCTGCTGTGTGCCCTGGATGAAAGTGTTCGCTGAATTATACTGACTCTGCCCTCTCTCATTTCACTTTAGATTAGATCACCTGCATTTGCATTGCATGGTGAATGACGCTGGGACTGTACGGCGTAAATGACGTAAGCCACTAGAGGTTTGTGACATAACCACAAAGGTTTCAGCATACAGTGGTGAGGTGACAAGTTCAGCCAATTTTTTGCAATCTGGTAAAACCCCCGGAAGGCTATCTAAGGCAAACTTGATCCGGCACCTGGCTACATGAATAGGAAGAGTTTCATGCATTCACATAGGATGGTCAGACACTGGCAGACAGGATATCAAAAGTGAAGCCAAAAGACATTAACATGAAGTAAATACAATGTAAACGTTATGAATAATTTCCCCAACAGCAAAAAAAAGAAAAAACAAGCAAACAAAACATTTTGGTGTCTTGCACACACACACCAAATGCTGAGGCCTAGTAATCGCTGGAAATAAACAGATTAAAATGGCCAGATGAGCTGAAATGTCAGTTATGCTGTAAACACCTGACTTGTCCTCACCCTTATCTGCCATATTTAAGTCCTGTTACAATATCAGACTTACACTGGAACAGAGACATGTTGATTCTCATGTAACTGATTTGTCATCTTGTTGCTTTGACTCAATTGCCAAAATGTGTCAAGTTGATCACTTCAAACTGAGACTGTCTCTCACATGGTCGTACATAGTGAGTCTCACTTCGTCTTTCACAAACACAGTAGATTCATAACCTCAGGATCACAAACATAAACATCTGCACAACTCAAGGATACTAGTCTCGCAACCAGAGGATCAGAAACATAGTGGTCTCATAATCCAAGGATCACAAACATAAACATAGTACAAACTTAGTCTCTCTCTCTACTCACAACCAGAGATTTCTCTCTAATATACACACACACACACTGGCACTCACAACTCACAACTGGCATTACACGTAAATAAAGCTAGACACGATTTGATGAATACTGTACAGCACCAGTTCGATGGATGATAGCAACACCTAGCATAGCAACAACGTGCTAAAGGAACATAAGAGAAGACCAAGAGTTGAAATTTGAGGAACCCTACAAGTGGAGCACAGAGACATAAAATGCAGCCAACACACACATACAGCAAAACAGGTAAGGTTGATTCATTATGGCCACAGAAAGTCCTAAACATAACCTGCTATAGGTGTGTGTGTGTGTGTGTGTGTGTGTGTGTGTGAGAAAGAGAAACAGTAGGGTGTGTTGTGGAGAGAGGTCTTACCTTTCTTGCCTGTGTCAACACAGTGCTCTGTAAAATCTCAGTGTTAAATGTTCCCATATGTGTGTGTGACCAACAGCACACTTGGCATACTCACACTACTCTCTGTCTCTCATACAGACACACAAACACACACCCTACACACGCCCTTACACACACACTCCCTCTTCCACGCTGGCACACAGACAAACAATCAGCCTCTCCTAGTGTAGATCCGCCCCCCTAACAAACCAGCTGAGCATGATCAGACGAATTGTATGAGCCAAGGTAAACACACACACACACATTCACAAAAATACAGACACACACATGAATGGCCACAGACGGGTATAGATGTGTGAAGAAAGCATGCACACACACAAAGCAGACACAGACACACACAAAGCAGACACACACACACACACACACACACACACACACAAACGTCTTTGACAGACAGGAGAGCTCACTATGCTGTAATCAGCTTAAGGCCTACTCCTTTATCACACCCTGTTTGTGTAACAGAGAAGCTCTCTTCTCTCCTGTAGGTAAACCCATTCAACTATTCATATGCCATATTTGACGTACACATACACACACACACGCATCACATTCAGAAACACCCACACACACATCACTCATACTATTTTTATGTTAATCCTATATTCAAGTAAATACGTGTCATTAGATGTAGTCTTTGTTGCTTTAATCTAGTGGGCTGCAATAACATCTATTCTAGACTAACAGGGTTTCATGTAAACTGTGTGTGTGTGTGTGTGTGAGTTCACAGAGTTCAGATCAATAGAGGGCCCAGGGGTACTCTCTCATCAGATAGCTTATAATACAGTGATATACAGTATGCACACGTCAGCACACACACACACACACACAGTTTACATGAAGTCAAGTCAAGTCAAGTCAAGTCAAGTAGGGATTTATTGTTGTTTCAGCCATATACACAGTACATAGTGAGACGAGACAACGTTTTACCGGGAACAATTGGTGAAACATGTAACTGTTAAAACACAGTATGGACAAGACAGATACGTAATAGTGCCTACATACACTATTGTGGGACTACACAGATTCACTCACCTACTCACACACGCACACCACACACACAACTACACATGCACACGTGCACACTGTTGTACACATATGTACATACATTACAACACAAGCACACGCACGTATGCGCAAACACACACACACACACACACACACACACACAAACACACACCAGCAGCATCCACTCCTCCTTCAGTATCACTTACTGCACAAGGAGTTGCAGACAAAAGACTGCACACACACACGGACACACACAAACTGGACACTGAACGTTTAATGCGCTGAGTAGCTCTTAACTGTGAGTATCTCCAAACTCTGAGGCTTGTTTGTGTCATTGTGTCATTATTGTGTCAGTCATTTCAGGTCAGGTTTTGTTTTCCTTCATGCTTTCCTTTCATCAGTCACTCTCTTGACCTTTGGAGCAAAGAAACATCATCATTTATCACTTTTCTATAAATATTTTGTAGACCATCTGCAGGGCCTGACAGTTGACATGAAGCTACGTACTGGTCACAGGAAGTCCATGCTCAAAGAGATTCTTTTTGAGGCTACAGATGTGTTTGTAATGTGTGGGAACACAGACACATGAAAGTGCACACAGCGATCAAATTGGACCAGTTCTTCAGTTGCTGATGAGTGATAAGATCAAAGATATGACCAAAAGTGTGAGCTGGCAATTATAAATAACTTACAACACAACAACTTACAACTTACTTCACCAGAAATGTTTTCTGAATTATCAACGAATTGCGAATTGAGATCACTGAAATAATTAAACAGTCACTCTATGGCTTACATTTCAGGAAAAGAATAAAAAAAAAACATTAGCTGCCCATTTGCCTAGAAATAGTCAGTAGCAAAACCAGAGAACAAGTGTCAATTTTTGTTTCGTGAATTTCTGGGCAATACAGGACATAAGCTTAGACATATGCTGCAAAGTGTAATATCATGATATCATGAAGCGAAGAAGACAAGAAACTAATCTTCCCAGAATGTTATCTATGTAATACTTCACTAGAAAATAAACACCTTAGAGATAAAATACCTTATTCTTACTGATGAATGATGGTAAAGATATAAACTGTTGCCGTTGTAAGTTGCATGCTTGGGCTGCTTTGCAGGTTTAGTATGTGCTCTGTGAACATGAAATGTTCATTATTTAGAACCTTTTGCACACCCATGTATACAGCCCATATTTGGAGTAGGTACAGGAAAAATAGTCTGAGGAGGCTGACCGTGGCTTACAATGACGTCATGAGGCTGCTCCCTCAGGTTCCCTGTTGGTGTAGTACCGGTCATTTATTTGTGGTTGCTGGTGTGCCCAACTGAGAGGCACTTCTTAGGAAATTAATGTGTATAAATTCGTGGGCAGACCTGGATGACTCAGCGAACTCTAACATAGAGGTGTTTACCAGCCCAAGTAAGAGCTGTGTAAGGTACTCATCCAGGCTTAGAAAACTCTGGCAAGAGAAACTGTTTACACTTACACCAATGACTGAATTATTAGTAATTATGTAATTATCCACTTATAGCTCATTTAATTATTACTATTATCATTCATTTGATGTTGATGTGAGTCAACATTCAATTGAATTCAATTGAATATAATTGTTGATACTCTATCCAAATGGCTGTCTGCTGTTTCTGTGGGAGTTTTAAATATTTTACATAAATAATCATCTACATAACATATTTAGCAATGCAAATATTAAAATGCTATAAGACCAAACGATAGTAAGATGATATCAGTGCTTAGAGTACAACCCAATGCCAAAAAAGTTGGGATGTTGTGTAAACTACATAAAATAGAAATGCCATAATTTTCAAATCATTCAAGCAACGTATTTGTTTGAACCCATGCACTGCTTTTCATTACAGAACCTGATCTTATATACATGCAATCTTGGTAATGCATTATCTTTATGTAACAAATGAGCAATGAATGCCTCCACATCATTCTCTGTGATGGTCTTTTAAATACACATTCATGTTTGCAGTTAATATCATTAGTTTTGAAATGTTTTCAGCATTATTCAACTTTTACAGCATTTTATTGGCCCTGTCCCAACTTTGTTGAGACATGCTGCAAGTATCAAATTTCAAATGGGCGTATACTTCCCCCAAAACACTAATGTTTCTCTGTTTTAACATATGTTGTCTTTGGTCTATTCTCTTTCAAATTTATGGCTTGCATGTTTTGAAAATAATACTATTCTGTTTTGTCTTTTTACCAACCATCCCAACTTTTTGGGGGGAATTGGGTTGTATTAACAACTTTTTCATTTTCAGTCAGCTGTGCCATACATACTTGGAAGTTGTGCAGGTGTTCCAAGATAATAGTGGGTCTGAAGTAAAAACTTTTATCTAATCTAACTTCTCTACGCAGAGGCAGCATAAGGAGCTATAGAGGTGAAACTGGAACATTCATGCATTCACATTCTCTCATATTGGATCTTAACAACCAATCAAATTCAACTGGCCCAAGGACTTTTGATGCAACATACTGATTGGCTGGAACAGAATATGGTCTGGTCTCACTCACTGTGTATGTTTCCTATATCAAGAGTAAGGAGTGCGTATGTTTTATATCAAACATACTTTTGTTGGTTTTGCCTTCACTCAGTTAAGGCAGGGAGGAATGATAGAAGGCCAATGAGAAAAGCTTTGTTTAAGTTCAGGTTCAGTTGATTAAAGTGCTCTACATTCCATCTAAGTAAAAAGTCATACATGTCGCCTAAAAGCAGATCAAGAACACAAACAGGGATACACACTACACAGAACAACACATCATCACTCATACAGAGTCAAATGCCAGGGAGAAAAAAAATGTGTTTTCAAGTGTAAAATGTTTAGGAATTGACTACAGGTCTGGCATGAATATTACTGTGAAATTACTGTGAATAGTGAGCAATATTTCTGTGAATCTGACGAAGAGTGAATTAGGTTAGTACTAAGGATGAATCTTTAGGGAGCACTCACAAGGGTGCATTTTCTTCACTATTACAACATGTTTGTTCCCATGTTGTTGTTGTAACTAAGCTAAGACAGATTATAATTTATAATGCCAATGAAGCATTTTCACTTTGAAATAAAAAAACAATGACAAAATGGAGATGTCTCTGGAGATAAAAAAGGCCTGTCATAGGGAGGGAGTTCATTACAAATGAGTTCCAACATAAAGAAAATCCTTGTTTCTGCTCCTGGTTTTGAACTTCACATTGACACATGATTAGTCCAGTTGGAAACCATAGCTGAACATATATTGTAATTAGATGTCTCCATTAAGTAGTTAGATGCCCCCCCCCCTGCCCAGACAGAAGCACCAAGACATGAAGCAGTTCCACAGAAGTCTTTCATCTATGCTAAGCAGGGTATTTCCTGAAGACTACAACACTAAGACACAGAGCCACACACACACACATAGGTGAGAAACACCAGTTTACAAACAGCAATAACACTGACACCACACTGTGACCGCACATTAGAGTGAACTGGAGGGGCACTCTCCTGAGAGCTGACTTAGTAGGCCACAAGGCAATGATGAAACCGAAAGCAAATTTAAACCTGTGAATCCGTTGTGTGTTCTGGATCTGGTTCAACACTCACAAAGACGTTCTTGCTTGGCCCACGCTATATTGTTCCTCCAAACTTCATAGTTCTTGTATACAAAGACAAAGACAGACAGACAACTCTCACCGCAAACAAAGGCTGAATCAGCACCTCAACAGCCTCAGCAGGCATACATGAACATGCCTAAGTTTTTGTTTGTGCTGTATTTGAAAGCTCCATGTTCACAACTTGCAAAGCTTCTGCTGACAGTTACTGCAAAACACATTCTGATGACGTGTAAACACAAGAACAACAAAACAATTCTACCTTTGGTATCCAAGTTACCGTTGCAACACAAATGACTGAATGACTCCACTTACCAGAAAAAATCCAAACCCAAACAAAACCAATTGAAAATATGACTAAGCTCAGTGCCACAATACCAGGTTACTGGGAATGTTACCAGGTTACGGTGTCCTTACCAGAGTCAAAGGATAGGTCTGGGGTGGTGTAAGCCTGGTAGCAGTTACTGTGGGCCGCACAAAGGAGACGGCAGGACGGCTTGGCATGCTCTGCTGAGGAGCTAGGAGAGCTAGCTAGCTGACCCGCAGGATCCACATTGCACGGCTGCAGACAGGGCAGGTCATCATCCGGTTCTTCAGCACACATGGCAGCTCAGAAGTAGAGGGTGGGCAGCTTCATCACACTGCGGTTCGGGCATTTGCTGGGAAGGTAGAGGGAGGACTGCGCAGGCACAGGACACACCATCATGGCCACCCACGATGGGAATAACCCTGCTGCACGGTCATCTCTTCGAGAATGGTTACAGGTGCTATGGCTGCAGTGTGTGCAGAATCTGCAAGAAAAGCACACGTTAGTGAAACCTGCAAGATATAATAACAGAATTGTAAAATGCAAGACTTATCTACTAGTTCACTCCGGGGCTAAAGCCTGCTGATCACCATAGCACTTGGAGTCTCAAACGGCGAAGTCGCTTAGAGGGGCTCACGCAGCCAGTAGGTCACTGAAAGGTGAAAAAGGAAGCTGCTGTGCAGGCTGTGTTCTAGAGGGATCAGCAAAAGAGTATGCCCAAAGGCGATATCCCAATAAGTGGTGTTAAAGTATTTTGACTGAAAGAACCATTTTTACCTTGACTTTGTTGAATTAGGAGTGGTTAAGCATAGCTGTAGAGTTGTGATGAACATGAAACATGGTTGTGCCCTCCTTCATATGTAAATCTTGAGCTTAGAAATAGACACAAGAAAATGGGCGAATTAGAACAAAGCCTGGCTGTGATGTCACATGTCAAATCACCTGTAATTTAATTGTGGTTGACAATGAGGGTGCCATTTTGCCATAACATACAATACTACAATACTTCTATGCCCCCTTCAAAGAAAATTCTGAGATAGATATTAATGAATACAGTCATTGTTTTTTAAAAAACGTGAGTAAGGGTCAAGTTGTGATGGATACCATTTTAAAGAGAATGGGTGCAAAATAAATGGCTGCTACCAACCTCCCAAACCCTCAACTTCTCCTGAGTGAGACAGAGTTAACCGATTCCTCGAGGTCTTTGTGGCTCTTGCTCGAGATTAAAGAGACCCCTGGAGGAAATGCGGAAAGCACCAGGGGAATCTGCTGAGGTGCTACCCACTGTCAGCCAAACAAGTGTGTGTGTGTGCATTTGTGAGTGAATATAGCAAAAACAGGCCTACTTTTTTGAAAGATTTCTAATACATACCTCTTTCCAAGCGTGCTTACACACACACACACACACACTTGCACAGTTAGTCATTCACACAGTATGCAGTAAAGCAATCGGGTCTATTATAAGTGTCGAGGCGGTTATTTTTTGTGTCTTTGTGTGTATGTGTGTATGTGTTACCTGTTCTAAGGAGATGGCTTTGTGGTCTTCAGAGTTCCCCTGAGGTTGCAGACTGCTCAAGCCTGAAAGGAGTTCCCATGAGTTTGAAGGCTGCAGGGCAACCAGACAACATCAAAGTCACCTCAACCAGTCTCTTCACCCATTACAAACCCCAGCACAAATAAACATGAAGCAGAAGAGCTTCAGGCTTTCAGTTTCACCTGTGGGCTATTTTCCTGTCACCAACCAGGTTGGTGGTATTCTACAAAGTGAACCTAAAAACTGAGGTGTTCATACATTTCACAAACAGTAGAAAAACATTTATTCCCGTCAGATTTTTTTTTTCTTACCTTGAGTTTTGTTTTTGGGTAAAATCTGTCAATAGTTCCCTCTGAACAAAACGGCAAGCATCAAGGCAATTACTATGAGTCTAAATTTCAATGGATCTGTGGATCAAAGTGCTAGCACTAGCTCACTCCTTAGAAGTAGTTTAATACTTGTCTTCTCTCATAGCCTCCCCTTCGGCTAAAAAACTACTGAGGTTGAAATAGACTGTCTGTCCTACACTAGACACAACTCTGTAATGGTAAATAGTCTTGCACTCTATACTGTAAAATTACATACTCTTCTACTCTTAAGACCTAATACTAAGACTTAACTCCTTACATCCTGCATGTACGTACACTCTAAACTTCTAACCTAAAGACCTAGCACCTGTGTGTTGGCAGGAGTGTGTGTATTGAAAAATGAACACACAATGTGCATGTGTACACAACATAACAGCTGCTGGTGCAGGTGGGTGTCTGTCAACGTCACAAACTGCATCAGGCAAGAATGAATGTTGCATTAGGAAACCAAAATGAGGTAATGTGTGTCTCATTGGTTCTCCTGGTGTGTGTTACTGCTGGTCTGCTGCTGTTATGTATGCGTATGCCGAATGTGAGTGTTAAGATTGTGTGTGTGTGTGTGAAATGAGCTGTGCTGTTTGAGTGTGTCATCTGCATTTCTTGATAACCAGTCCACATTACTCACCTAAACAAACACACAAGAAAGGCTGCAACAGAAATCTCTTCAGTGTGACTCTTTTTCACATTAAGTAACTTGATGACACAACATGAAAAGTTTAACTTCCTACAGTGAGATGCCTCAACATGTCCAAAACCACATACATACACACACACACACAAAAACACTCACTCTTCCCACTACCTCAAAAACTGTAACAGATATGACCCTGTCTTATAACATATCAAACACCTTTTCAACACAGACACACAACACTCAAGGCACAAAAAGCTTCAAACATTCAGTCTCCCTTTCTCTCACATACATACCCGCGCACACATACATACACAATACTGTGTGTCTCAATACTGGTTACAATACCGTTACAGTAATAACTCACTGCACTCTCCACTATGACATGTCATAGGTCATTACTCTGACACCACCCACTTACGCTATTTGTGTGTGTGTGTGTGTGTGTGTGTGTATGTGTGGTATTGGGAGACGGTTGAGAAACTTTTCCTGTGACAATTTCCTGTGGACTTCTGGGCGCAGAATTTGACAAATGACAAAATGTGCAGATTAAAAGTCCGTCATGTCGACACACTCATGCCACAGTTTTGTCCTACCCACTCCCCCAACCCAACACATATAGACACTCTTAAATTAAACTCCAACCCACCCCCCCGCCTCCCCAACACACACACACACACACAAACAAGACCCTTCACACCATGCTACCCACACACAATTGTGCACTCATGCTAAAAACTCTCTGTGCACACGCACACACACACTTATAGTTAGAATTTTTCTAATGCATTAATTGCCACAAACATGGTACACTCATGCGCACGTAGGACCATGTGTGCGCGTGCGTGTGTGCATGTGTGTGTGTGTGTGTGTGTCATCGACTGGAGAGGATGTGCACTGTGTAAAGCCTCAGTGCTGATCTTCAAAAAAATCATTCTGGGAAATCTGGTTGCCTCACAAGGCAGTGGCGTCACTTCCTGACATGACAAGTGCCCCGGCCGGGCGTCTTTAAAAAGTTTGTGCGGCACTGATCATGACTAGTCTGAAGTGCGCCCAGCGTCTGAAGCATGAGCGGCCATGGCAGGAGCACACCCACCCTGGGTTCCCCAACTCACGACCGAAACTGTAAGTCCCCATGACCCCAAAACACACACACACACACACACAGCGTTTCATCACTTAACAAAAGGAAACGTATATGAACTTGAATGTTCTTCTAGAGATTTGACTTGACCATAAACAGTATTGCAGAATGTCTAGCATTATTTTTTTCAAATTCCAACTTTGCAAGGATTGCAAAGTCTAAAATTAAATAGCAAAACCTAGAACATTGCAAGAATGCATTGCACAAATAGTTATTTAATGTTGAAGACCACTAGTAAGGACAGGTGTAAATGAAGACCCTGTTGTCACATGTGGCATGTGGCCCAATCTGTGCAGAGTGTGATAAAGAAAGTAAGGTGTTTGTTTCTGAGTCTTGGATCAGAGTTGGTGTTCTATGTCCTTGGACCCTGGGTTAGAGTACAGTTCTTTGATTTTGAACTCTGGTTAGAGAGAGATCAGGTTCTTTCTTCTAGAAATCAGGTTTGAAATGAAACTTCCTTCTCTGGCATTTGGATGAAGGGTTTGTGCTACTGCTTTGGGTCCTTGGGTGAGGTTTAAGAGCTCTTTGTTCTTGAACCCTGGCTACAGCTGGTTGAGGAACTTAACATATATACTGTATGTTTAAACAGTTTTGTGCATTCAAATAACCTTAATCAGTGCTGGTGGGATTTGACTGCATTTGACTAGACACATACAGGAAATTCTATGTATTGAGCTGTTTTCAGTGTGACTGTAAATGCCATGTAGGTTTTGTGAGTTCTCAGATCTCTAGGGAAAGGTTATCTGCTCTTGTTGGGGTAAAGGTTTATGTTCTCTGTTCTTGAGTCCTAGCTTAAGACGTGGAACGTGCCAGGCGTGTCGGTCAGATACCCACGTGGGTTTTTTCCCTAGCACTGTTGCCGCATTCAACTCGCAGTGTCTGTTTGGATAGTTAGGTCTAAGGTCTGTTTAAAGGGGATTCAACAATTCACTTTTGAGGCCAACATCATGTCATCATATGCGTAGACACTGTCAGTAAACTCTATTCATTACCACTCAGGCAAAGAGCAGAGAGTTCAAACAAAAACACTGAAATGAATACAAAGTCAACTTACACTTTGCAAGCTACACCACAAATGAGTCAAAATTACCTTAGGAATTAAGGTAATGAGGTAAAGTGGGTGTATGTTTCTCTCTCTGTCTCTTTCTTCAGTGTGTGTGTTGTTGCTGTCCTCGCTCCTGGTGTGTATGTGTGTCTCAAGTTCAGCAAGTGTGTCGCCGCCCCAAGCCTCCTGCAGCACCTCTCTCCAGAAAACACTGCAACTCACTCGCCTCATTCACCGGGATACTACTAAACTGCTCAAAATATATGTGAGTAGTATGTACTACATCCTGCACAGTACATACAGTCATTTCCCGAATATAAGCCCCATATAGCATAAGCCGATTATAAACCTCAGGTCAGTGTTTTATGCAAACTAAAAAAAAAAAAAAAAAAACATGTATTGACTTCACCCGTGTATTAACCTCACCCATCTATTGACCTCATCTTACTAAACATTACCTACTGATTCACAATCAGATCATGAGTTCGTCAAAGTAGAGTGATAACAAAAAAATGCATTCCTTAAAATAACCCTCACCCATGCATTAACCTCATAGATGGAGAGATTTTGCTAAATCAAATGTATTAACCTCAATTAACAATTGGGAAATTACAGTACTCCACAACTGTCTGAGACATACATGTGTACTGCACAGAGTTTAATAATGACTCTTCATGCAGTTTTTGAACAGCAGTCCTCCACAGTACATACAGTGAGTAGTCACACACCACAGCATGTATATCAAGAGATATGTGCGCACCTATTAGGCCAGTTTGCCTCGCAGATATAACATAATCTTCGCCTGGACTAAACAAGATAGAGATCTCCGCTGAGAAAGATTTTAATCTAGGACTATGCATAATCCATGTACTAAGGGGCACACTGAACTTCCTTACATAGAGTAGCAACTCCTGACTGCTCAAAAGGATAATCAGTGAGCACTTAACCAGTTTAAGACCTACAGTCACCTCCGCTCTATCCTACACAGAATGTCAGAAGTTAAGTCTTACAGAGCTTAAGTGCACATTACAGTTCAGTTCTATCACAAACACTTTACTTTCTGTTTTAAAACATTTGAACAGTTGGCAGTTTGAAGTCTACTTCTTTCTCGCGTATTTATTCTAATGAGGGTTATGTTGAATTGAGTTTTAGCAGACTGACCACCACCTAGTTAGATCACAGCTGCGCTAAATGTAAATGGATGTGGGTTTGTGACTTATGCTATCACACACTTGCCCATCAGGACTTGTGGTTTCACACACCCACTTTGATGACGCTCATATCTGTTATGACGCATCATATTGGTCATGACCACTGGTTTCTCTGTAATCAACTCATCACAGCAGCATGGCCCCTGACCTTACATATATTCGTCCTTTTTCCACAGAAAGCCAATCAGGGCGAGGGCGTGGAGTTCATCTGCCAGGCGCAGACGGAGGGCGTCCCTGATGCGATGGTGTCCGGCCAGGACTGGACGGAACGTCTGATGGCCATACACGTGCGCCTCCACGACTTCGTGCCGCACTTACAGCATGTTTACGAGCAGCAGGCTGAGCTGCAAATGCCGGAATCCGATCTGCTGAGTCAGCTGAGCGATGTCCAGAAGCGCTGCCCCCACCTGGCAGACAGGCTGCACAACCTCCTGCAGCTCCTGCTCCCCAACAGTGTGCTTGAGCCGCCGGGTACCACCGGCCAGCCACCATTGCCCCCCTTCAACAGCTTCCAGCAGAAGGCGTACGGATGCAATGTGCTCACCCGCTTCCGTTCCTTCCTCTACCAGGGCCAACGTGAGCTGAAGGCCCTCAGGGGTGTAGCCTGCAAGCGACGGACAGAGGCGTCCTCCTTCGCTGACACGCACTGACCTTTCCTCTGGACACTGGACTTACCCTTTGATACAGCATATGTCTTTTTTTCTATTTATTTGGCTTTATTTATTGGATGTTGAATGAATGGTAATTATATATATATGTGTGTTTATGTTTATATAGAAATAATAATAATTATTATTATTATTTTTGTTCTGAACATGCAAAGCCCTGCTGGTCTGGGCTTTTGCATTTTATGGAGGAAGCAGCAGTGATATCAGTCCTTACACTTCACATACACACACACAAACATATATACACACAAACATACAGAACAGCCAAGTGAGGACATTTTTTTTTGTTGTTGCTAGTATTTGCTTGTTCTCCATGCTCTACTCTTTGTCGCGCACACACACACACACACACATATGCAGTACCATGCACATTCCGCAAGTCACAAATACTGTTTCTGAACTGAACTCTCTCTTTTGATACTTTGTTTTTTGAACAGATTCAATCAGTCAGTGTCATTCAATCAATTCAAAGTCAATCAGTAGCTTAATAAATAAAGCTATTGAGTTAAGTGCCTTAACTTAGACCAGACACAACTAATCGCTGGACGAGCCATTTAGATCGCTGGACGAGCCATTTAGATGCTGTGTCAGTTGGGGAGATAGACAGATAAAGGACTGATAATGCTTTCATTATGAGATGATGGTGATGATGACTGCATATTTCCTGCAATGTGAAAATGATAACAATAAAAAAAGGAACTAGTTTGTGGGTGTGTTCAAACTGTGTGTGTGTGTGTGTGTGCGTTCTGCTGTGAGTTGCATCTGGGGCAGACAGAGGGATGACACACCGACTGCTGAGGGCTTCTCACAGGGCTGTCTGTAGACAGCATGTCTGACACACACACACCTCGGGTGTGTGTGAGGGTGGATGTATTCCATGTACAGAGGTTGTTGAACTGCATTTGTGTGTCAAAGCTGAGGTGTGTTTAAACATATTGGGAGAGTGTGTGGGTTAGTCTACATGTCTATATCGAGTGTGTATTGATCGTGTGTTAGTAAGTGTGTGGGGAAGTGGTGCGTGGGTGATCTCACCTCGAGGTGACGCACGTCTAAGACCAGCACAGCATCAGATTGGAAAGACTTTATGCAAGAGCCCGACTGGTCTGTCACAAGGTCCAGCTTGAACATCCCCTTGACCTGCCTGATTAAAAAAACAAACAAAAAAAAACAACACACACACACACAGGATAATTGTCTGCCTCCCAGATTAGTTACTCATCTGCAACACTTATAAGAACGTCTACTAAATAAACCTACTCAATACGTTTTCTCCCAGAGATACAAAAGCAAGGATATACGCACGCCTGCATGCACACACACACACATACACTTGATGCACTTTCCCCGAGTCACGAGCTACTCACTGGAAGCAGGAGGATGTACTTGAGGTTATGTCTCCTAGTTCCCTCTTTGCCAACTGGGCAAAACCCAGGGCCCATAAACCAACACACACACACACATACACCAGGTCCCATGCTCTCTCCAACACACAATGCTCATATAATACACACATGCAGATTATGCACCAAAGTTCACCCCATACATAAAAATTCACACTTAAACCAAAAAACAGATGCTTACGGATATTGTGCACAATCATCTCAGTTTACTGCAGTGCTGGCAAAAGCAGCATCAATCATAATGGAGACTTATCAAGATGACTCACAGAGATGGGAATCACTGATTCATCTGTGTTCAATGTGGATTCATTTCATTTGGCAGAACATCCCCAGTCTCTCTTTCACACACACACACACACACATGCACAAGACCTCCTCTCTGGCCAGATCTTCCAGATCCCGACTCCCTTCAGCACTTCCCTTATAAACAGGAACACACAAACCACAGCCCCCCCCCCCCAAAAAAAAAAAAAACACAAAGACACACTGCCCAACAGACAATGAGCGCAACTGTGTTTGCTCCGCTGTCCGTAATCCTCGACCCAAGCTTCCCATAATAAATCCACCCATCGCATTCGTTTTTTTTATTTTCTATTTTTATTAAAAAAAGACAACTCCTCGTGGCATTCCAGTGTTTTTTTTGTTTTCTTCTTCCATTTTTTTTCTATCACAACGGAAACAAAGAAGCAATGAGATGAACAGATTGTCGACCATTGAAGCATCTCTAACAGTCATCTCTGCTTGCTGCTGTCGCTGCCTCAGTCCACTGACGCTCCCGTGTCCTGTTGTCAGCTCACAACTGGACCACACCCCATTAGCCTGAAAAGTTCTGATTAGAGGTCATCACTGCTGGACTGTTTGTTCACGGGAGTCTGAAGACGCTTCCCACAACTTGTCCTGTTGCGTGAAAGACAAGGACGCTAATGCCATTTAGCTCCAGCTTACGAATCTCTAGGCAGCTGTAAAACACACACACACACACACACACACACACACACACACACACAGACGCACACACCCCAGATAGTGTCGACGCTAGGTGCGTCTTGCATCACACGTGGTGCATCTCTGGGAGCCTGCACAGCTGTGCTCCTTGCTGTAGAGGGCAGCGCTTTTCTTCCAGAGTGTTCCTAAGGTGTTGGCAAAGCATAAAGAGTGTTTTTTTTGGTATACATTTTCTATGGAGGAACTGTGTGGTGATGATTTGGGGTAGTGAAATGCATCAGGAGGGCATGTTTTGATAAGCGGGTGGGGTGGTGTCTCCTGCAACAAGCCAGACAGACAGCACCACCCCAGCCCACTACCCCCCCCCCCCCCGCCCCCCAGCAAACAAACAAACACAAACAAACAAACACACACACACACACTCCTATTTATCCATAATGCACCTGCAATGTAATGTCCTCTGCTGTCTCTTGATATTTCGCTCACAGAGCTGGACAGGTCACTCTGGCTATTTATTACACATGCTGCTACTGTTCTTCTGAAGGGGACTTTTCTATCTGTGGCTTAAAGTCTCATTCTGCTGAACGTGGGGAAGCATTGGCAGAGTTCAGAATCATCAGACAGTTCACAAGTGAGAGATGGCCATGGCATGCTGCAACAACAGGTGATGAGATTCCTCATACCTGTCCACATTCTCAACGTTCTGTGCTTTTACGTGTATGCAGATATATGTGTGTGTGTGTATTGACTGTTTGTGCATATGCGTGCATATTTGTGTGTGTGTGTGTGTGTGTGTGTGTGTATGAATGTGTATGTGTGACTTGTGTTGCTCATATCAGCGGTCACGTAACGCAGATGTCTGTCACAAAGTTGTCTAGCCGTGCTCCTCGCGACTCTCATATTGGTCTGTAGGAGGCGTCTTTCAGCTGCAGCAGCATTAAACAGAAAGCAGAGCCGGACGTCTGTGCAGGTGGGTAGCCAGGCCAGACAGCAACCAAGGAGGGCATCTAGCACAGGGGACACACGGACAACCTCCAGACACCCTGTCACAGGTGTTTAAGGTAGGGGGATACACACTTCCAGACATCTGGCCCAGGGTGTCTGGTGTAAGGGGGAGCGCAGGTGGCCACTGGGGGTGGGGGCCGCAGAATCAAGTAGGGCTGAGCAGGGGGTCAGTGTTCAGGTCAGAAACAGTTGGACATTCATCAACTTATTGTTAAAAACATTTCTTTGCTTTTGTTTGTTGTTTTTTTTTTTCTTTTTCTCTTTCTCTTCTGTGAACAGTTTTACAGCATAGCTCTAAGCATACTTAATAATCTCTAATTATTCATATAATGACCATTCCTTCCTGTCTGTCTCTCTGTCTGTCAGTCACGCCGAAAGAGGGCACTCCCGTCACACCTGATGCACTACGTGTGTGTGTGTGTGTATGTGTGTGCAAGCGAGCGTGTTTGAGTGTATGAGCGTAAACATAAGATGCAGGGCAATATGCTCTCCTAATGGTTATGGTTAGTTGCATGAAGAGTCCGTGGTGGGCGGCTGGGGCAGGACACAGAGCTGTGTGTTGTTTGTGTGTGTGTGTGTGTGTGTGTGTGTGGGGGGGGTTTGGAGGGAGGTTGTGGGGGCATCGTGTAGAGAGCACGCTCAGATCTTCAGAGCCTTCAGCGTGTCCATCCTCTTCTTCAGCAACTCGCTGACCTCCGACAGCGAACGCAGGTAGCTGCTTTGGACCTTCCCAAACACGGTCTTCAGAGAATCCACCTGCTCACACACAGACATACACACACACACACACACACACACAGGAGGGAGAGTGAGAGAGAGAGAGAGAGAGAGTGTGTAAAAAAATAAAATAAAAAAAAAAACACTTCTGTTTGACAAGGCAGCTCAATGTACTTTACATCAGGACAACATAAGGGACAAAGCTTTAACAGATAACAGATATTACATAGACTGTCAGTGACTTTGAAATCTGAATAAAAGTTAATATTTACAGAGAAGAGCTACTGCCATCTAGTCCCTACATGTGCACAATAGTGAATATGAAATTCAAATATACACACACACACACCTGTGAGTTGTCCAGCGATAAGCTTTCAAACTTGAAGGCGGTGATGTGAGTTTCCTGCTCCTTTACTTGATCCAAGGCTTGTGACATCACTGTCTGCACACCTCCAATCAGCTCCAGAAAACTACTCACCACAACCGGCTATCTCACACACACACACACACACACACACACAATAAATGTCATCACTTGTGTTAACAGGCGGTGCATGTGTGTGAATGTGTGCTTGAGCATAATAACAACACTGAGACACTGAGTGTGTGTGTGTGTGAGTCAAAGTTCTAACCGTTGAAGTGCTGGTCTCCTTTTTCTTCTTCTTCTTCTTCTGGGCGCTGGCCTTCAAGGGTCGCAACACTCCTGCACAGAACGCCACCACCCACAGCACCACACACACCGTCTGAGAAAGAGAGAGGGAAATGAGCGGTTACACACACACACACACACACACACACACACACACACACACACACACATACACATACACACAGTCACAGAACACCACCAGCCACAGTGGGGGGACACACAAATGTGCGTATATGCACACATGCACGCACACACACATGCACGCACACACACACACACGCTCACAGGCACAAAATCATCAGATGCAGAAAAAGTACCTGGCTGTGGGGCCTTACCTCAACAAAAAGCACCAGCGCCTCCAGGAGGCTGGGGCGAGTATTGCACTGACTGTCCCTCATCACTACCAAGTCTCCTTTACATTTGGACAAGACATCTGCCCAGACAGGAGAGGAGAGGAGAGGAGAGAGGAACACAGGGCATGTTTAGAAAGGATGTGACATAACTGTGGAGCCATTATGAATCACCAGTTTCACCAAAGCACAGGCAGTATGCAGATACTCACCCTGCAACTGCTGCAGTAGGGATTTGAAGCTGTTGGCCATCTCAGTCTGGGCCTCTGTTGACTCGTCTAATGGAAACACACACACACACACATTAAAAGCATGAGTGTGGTGTGTGAGCATGAACACAAGTTTGTGTGCATGTTTGAAGAAATATATACGTGTTGGGTGCCTGAGTTGTGTGAGCATGTCATATCAGGAGTGTCTATGGTGTGTGAGCTTGTAAATGAGTGTGTTGAATGTAAGCAAGTGTGTGTGTGTGTGTGTGTGTGTGTGTGTGTGTGTGTGTGAGTATGGGGTTATGTGTGCGTGTGTGAGCGTCTTACCTAAGCCAGTGCTGTCCATGTCTAGGAGTGGTGGGACGAGCCTCAGGGCTGAAAGCTGACAGGTGCAGCAGCCAGTCTGCAGAGCTACACTCAACCGTGTAGAAGGGGGACCCAACACTGGGTACGGCTGAAACACACACACACCCACACACACAATGAAGATTATTCTTGTATACACACAGCCACAAAAGCCCACAACATGGGCTACGGCTTGACCAACTACTCACACAGACCATAGTGATCAAATATTAGACACAAACCAAATCGTGCTGACACCAAAGCACCAAAAGTTGCTGACTGACTGACTGACAGACACACACTGACACACACACACACACAATTATGTAAAGACCCAAATCTGGCTATTGTTGAAACAAAGTTAGTCGAATGTGTGTGCGTCTACCTTTGTGTGTGTTTGCGAGAAGTCCACGGCTTCTTGAAGGGCAGTCTCTAGCTGTGGGAGGAGTTTGTGCAACGAGGCGGGTTTTGAAGCTACTCCGTTCTCATTGGTCTTCTGCGAGTTCTGTGGGGGAGGGGTGGGACTCAACAGTGCCAGGCAGCCAATCAAACGCAGTGTTAGGGATCGGACCTTTAGCCACAACACTTCCTCCTCCACAGACTGCTTCCTATGGGCTTCCGTCAACTGCCTACAAGTGCGCGCGCGCACACACACACACACATAAACACACACACACACACAGTCAGCTCCAACTATATTATATGCGATGTCCTATAGTGCTATATTCATATGTAATCTTATCATTATACATATACGTGTGTGTGTGTGTGTGTGTGTGTACGTGTCTATGCAAGCTTACCGGTCAGGAGGGTCCCAGCTTGTAAGCACCGTCAGGTCCCTGTTGTCCCTCATGCAGTCCCAAGGGATGTCATCGTCCTCTGGAGTCAACGCCATCGCCTTCACACTGTCCTCCAGAGACGAGGAGCTATGCAGGAACACCCACAACACACACACACATTAATCCACCACCAAGAATGTCCTTATAGAGTCTGTATACAATAATGAAGGTGTTAAGTTCATTTGGCACGTCCTTACAAAATAGAGTAGTTAAAGTTACGCTCTCAAATATAAATCTTATGATTGTGATTTATTGGGAAGGATGTCAAGACAAACGTTTTGGCCTAAGCCATCTTCAGCATCTTGGAGTCTTTGCATTTACATTTACATTACATTTAGGCATTTAGCAGACGCAAAGCGACTTACAAAAGAGGATAACATTCAAGCTACAACACAATGAAAGAACGAACAAGGGGTGCATATTGCTAACATAGAAACTGCACCATTGGAGTTTTTGGAGTTGAGCACACTTTCTTTTTAAAAAACGTCCTTACAAAATCTCAAAATTTCAGCCAAGAACGTTGTGAGCATCCAACAAGTGAAATGAGGGTCAACACTTCTGACTTCTGAAACAAAAATTTTAATTTCCAAACGTCCTCAGCTTTTACAGGAGTGTGAGCATGTGAGGAGTGGCATGGTCAGGTGTGTGTGTGTGTGTGTGTGTGTGTGTGTGTGTGTGTGTGTGTGTGTGTGGTCAGCGACTCACATGTCGGCTTCCAAGAAAAGGTCCAGCAGCATGCGCTCAGTGCGCACCTGAGCGAAGTGCAGTGAGTGATTCAGACGCGTCCGGAACGCGATAAACTCCGGAATCTTCTCAAACGCTCCGTACTTGTACGCCTGGATGATGTACTCTGAGGTCTACATTCCAAACACACACACACACACACACACACACTATGTGAATAACTCTACAATAACAAGTCTACATTTCTATAAGAAAGTAAGACATTCTCTATGTATGTTTCAGTGTGTGTGTGTGTGTGTGTGTGCGTGTGTGTGTAGGAGAGAGAGAAACTCACATCTTTCTGGTTGGAGTGGAAAAACCTGAGGGAGAAGTTGCAGGACTGGGAGGCAGCAGCAAATTGACCCAGAGCCTCTGCATAGCGCGTCAGGATGTACCTGGGGAGGGGGCACATTGGACCATATTCTCTCACACACACACTCGCATTTACAGATGTTTTACTGCAAATATAGAGTCTGTGTATGTGTGTGTGTGTTTTACCCTATCGTATCGTGTTGGACGTGCTTGGCATCCAGGCTGGTGTACAGGTCCACCACGGGTTCAAAGGCTCCAAGGCGGCAGAAGAGCAGCAGGAGCAGCAGCTTAAACTGGGCATTGGAAGAGCTGTGCGTCAGGCCGTCCTCTAGAACACCCACACTCTGCCACAGCATCGCCTCGTCCCCTAAAGGTCAAGGGTCAGAACCAACACACACACGCACGCGCGCGCGCGCACACACATAAAACACACACACACGCACAGCATTATTTGTTAGCAAGAGAGAGAGAATGAAAACGAGGGAAGAAGGAATGTGGAGAGGAGAAAGCAAACATGATGGAGAGCAGATAGAGAGAGACAGAGAGAGAGACAATGAAAAAACAGAGAGAGGTCTCACCTGTCTCCAACCACAGGTCTATGTAGACGTGTGCAGCCATGAGACAGTACATGTCTGAGAACTGCAACTCTGTCTTCAAACATGACTTCCCTGAAAACAAACACACACACACAGAGCGAGAGAGAGAGAGGGGCATTATAGCAGGTGGTAGTAGAGAGCGCTTAAGCATTTCGGGTTGTGTTTTGTGGTTCATGTTTTGAGGCAGGCTGAAATGGAAATGTTTCAGTTATATCAGGTGCGTGATCTGGTGAGTGTCATGTAATTTAATAAATACAGCTTGGTCATGAGAAATGACAATTACTGTGTATTCATACATGACATCATTAATATTTACATATTTCAGTATTAACGTGTGTGTGGGAGGGAGAGGGAGAGGGAGAGAAAGAGTGTGTGTGTGTGTGTGTGTGTGTTTGTTCATCTTACCAAACTGTAGGCCGTGCTGGTAGTGGGCTTTAAGTTGCGTGATGAGCTGCAGCTTGCCGTTTGTGTCGAGTGCGTGATGGAGACCCAAGCAGCGACTCAACTGTGTCACACACAAATGGCGCTGTAGAGCCCGGGTGTCGCTTGGCAACCCTGCACCGGGCCCGCCCTCCTCGCCTGAGCCCAGAGGCACCGCCTCCATCAGCTGATTGGTGAACTATAGAAGGCAGTGAAAAGAGAGCGGGGGTGGTATTGAAATAAGGCTTTACCAGTAGCCTAATTAACGGTTTCCCATCCTGTTTCCCTGTATGTCAATGTCTGCATGTACTGTTAGTTTATCTTTTGGGAAACCGGGGTAAGTGGCTATCAACCCGACAGCTGACAAGTCTGTCAGCTGATGGTAGCGCCGACATGCCAAAGACTCGACAATTCAAAGTCTGTTGGATTACTGACTCTATCATCGCTGTTATCTTTGGAGTTCTAGACAGACCCATACGACACAACAGCATGCACTAGGAGTGTGGTGAATGCATGCGCACACACCCGTGTGGAGGTGTTGTGCTTGGGAGAACGACAAACTGAGTTTGTTGGACACTCTGGGTGCATGTAATGAGTGATTTGTGTGTGTGAAATTATTATTACATTGTCATAGCCTGTACTATTCTCATTGAACCCAGAAACATATTATTACAGTTATCAGTCAATTTGAGACCTGAATTCTAATAGCTATAAACTTGGCTCTAGGTACTTATTGTCACACTACTATGCTTTTTCTAAGACACATTTTGCATTGCAACTATGCTTTATGATTGAGTTTTTTTTTTTTTGAAACAACATAGAGGCGTTACACAGTCTGGCTTCTTATAGTGTGTACATTATAATGCAAAGATGTTTTGGCCACATTCGACCGCATGTGCGTGCAATGGACGTCCAGGTGCTTAAAACACCACCTCTTGCGGTCAGTAGAAATGAAACAGAACCGCCTAACCTTTCACAGCTGGTCTCACCTGCATGTGTTCGTCCGGCTGTAGGAGGTCCAGGAAGATTTTCAGATCTGTGATGCAGCACGGTTTGTCTCCAAACTTCCCAAAGTACTGCACCATCAGCTCTAGAGGGTCACCTGCAGGACAAACACAGAATGACATGTAACCAACATGCAACCACACAGCACCTCACCCATAAGTCTTATGTCCTACGTCCAGATGTATACAAGAAGAATCACTCCTCCAAAAATCTGCTGTGTGTGTGTGTATGTTACCTAGCTGTGAGGCCTCCGATAGTCCTCTCTCTCTGAGGCGTCGGATGAGCTCCAGGCGTGACAGGTAAGGACCCCTCAGTGGACGCGTCTCCTTGTTCTCCTCGGCACGCACACACTCCTCCACAAAACACACTGCCTGGGCCACAGTGTTGTGCACCTCACCCTCAGCACAGCTATACACACACACGCGCGCACACACACACACGCGCGCACACACACACACACACACACACTTAGGAATCTTGGAAAGCAGAAAAGTTTGAAAAGGGCATTCCCAGTGGGGCCCAGAACTAATGACCTTGTATGGCCGGTGTGTGACTTACTGCTCTCCTTCAGACGGGGGAGCCCAGCTCTGATCCATCAGGTGGAAGAGGGAGTCGAAGTATGACAGATAGAACTGCCAATCATCAGGGCTACAACAGAGAGAATGAGGTAATGGAGAGAGCAGGTGGGGAGGAGAAATAAGAGAGAGAGGGAGTTGGAGAATGGCGAGAAAGAGAGGGAGAGAGAGAGGAGCCGAAACGCAAAATAGAGAGGAGATGGAGATGAGTGCCAAAAGGGGGGAAGAACAGATGGAGCGGGGGAGGGGAAGATGAATGAAGGAGAAAACGAGAGAGAAGTATTGGGCAGATGGAGAGGAGGTGTAGGAAAAAAAAGGAGAGGGAGAGAGAATTGGAGACATGAGACAAGAGCAGATGAAAGAGAGAGAAAGAGATGAAGTCATATTGGGAGCAGGACAGAGAAAGAGGGGAGGAGGAAGAGGAGAATCAGAGAGAAGTGCAGAGGAGGCGCAAAACAGACAGATCACAGGATTATCAAAACTAGACTAGACTACTGTCGTCACTTGCTTGCCTGTGTGCTTGTATGTGTGTGTGTGTTTACTTCTAGAGTTATGTGGCGGTGTGTGTTCTTCCTATCTGAGCAGCAGTTTGTGTGACTGTTTGGCTGGTGAGTAAGATTGAGTAAGTGAGTATCTGTGAGTGAGGTCTTACTTCTTTTGCAGTAGTTTGTGGGAGAGGGCATTGCACTCAGGCCATCGCTCCAAACGGCGGTATAACAGCATACACTTATTCTCCCGACACTGCAGTTCACTGGTTAGCTTATCTGAGACAAACGCACACACGGACAAAATAAATATTAGTACCTACACATTGATACTTCAGTGTAGTTTCTAGAATTTTATTTTTTTTTAACATACTTATACGTGTTAATAGCCTATATCAGACAGTGGGTTTTATTGGTTCAGTGTGAGACTGACATTTACTGTCTCCAACACTGATTGGTCAAACAGATGTCAATCAGTATGGATTGTTGCTCACCTCCTAGTGGTCCACGGAGCACCTCTAATGCCTCCACACACTTCCCCAGTCGCTCCAGAATCATAAAGTACAGTTGGACCTGTACATACACAAACACACAAACACCTTAGTAACAGCCAGTGCTGTTGACACCCACTGCTGACAGCTAACACTGGGAGTAGTGTCACTGTAGCAGCCGCCTATTCTGACAAACCTCAGTGACAGCATGTTCCCACACACATCGAGGAGCACACAGTCTCTGTCACACACACACAGCTGCACATACGTACATACACATACACACGTACACAACTGACCTCTGCCTCGGCCTCAATCTTCTCCTCCTTCACCATCTTCTCCACCATCCGCTCTGCCAGAGGCAAAAACATGGTCTGGGCCAGCTTCTCATCCTGGGCTGAGATGGCCTGACACACACACACACACACACACATATTAAAACCCATGAAAAAATATATATACAGTATAACAACATACAGAGTGAGCATGTTTGAGAATGTCTATGTGCATGCAAGTACATGTGTAAGACCTTAAGTTTTTGTAGGTACAGCAAAGTGTGTGTGTGTGTGTGTGTCTAAGGCAACTACCCACCTGCATTAGCAAGCTCATCACAGACCAGAAATAGTAGGGATTCTTGGGCACAATCTTGTAAAGGGCCATTCCTGCCTGCAAACACAGGTACCAACAAAATGAAACACCACTCCACCAACAACACCATCACTTCCAGTACATACCTAACCTGGGCACACTACACAGTGGCCACATGAGAGGCCTAAGCAGCCGAGCACACCTCGACAAACCCCTGTCGTCATGACGGTGAGAAACTGACAACACTCAGCCCCTACATCAGCCTTCCCACAGGGCCTGTGTGTGTGTGTGTGTGTGTGTGTGTGTGTGTGTGTGAGTGATAGAGAGAGACAGAGAGAGAGAGTATATTACCTGCTGCATCTTCTTATACTCCCCTACGCGAGCGTACGCCATGAAGAGATGAGAGTGGTACTCCTCACTGCTGGGAACTTTACGCACTGCAGCTTCATAGAGCTTAGTGACAAGCTCAGCTGTGATCATGCACACACACACACACACACACACGCGCGCACACACACATGCACACACACACACAATTATAGCTCAGCCACGGGAGACAAGGCTTGTTTTATAAAAACAAAAACAAAACAAAAAAAAACAAAAAGCACCAAAGGAATAGCAGAATACACTTCTGCCATCAACACAGAATTTGTTGAGAGCAATTTGTTGTAATTGGCACATCTCTTCGCATGGTGTATGGCATGAGGTGTGAATGTATGGTGTGTGTGTGTGTATGTGTCTGTCTTACATTGGTGCATCTCCTGTAGAGTATGATGAGGGCACGCAGTGAAATGTGTTCATGTATGGTGTGTGTCTTACGTCGGTGCATTTCTCTGTAGAGTATGGTGAGGGCTTGTAGTGAGTTGTCATCGGTAGGCTCCAGGACGGCGACTTCTTGAGCCAATGAGAATGCCTCCTCCTGTCGGCCTGTCCGCTGTAGGCCAATAGCCTTCAGGACCTACATGACACAAGTGCACAAATCACATACCATTGTACATCCACACACACAGGTATTACTATCTGACACACAAACACTCCTTTCACAACCCTAGGTGTGCTGTGAAGCATACATGCAACAGTGAAACAACAATGTGTGTGTGTTGACAAGGGATTGTGTTTAGTGTACCATACATACCTTGGCACAGTGCAAGTCCTTGTGCTTCTTAAGCAGTTTGTCAGCCTGCTGAATGGCCATCTTGTTATTGCCATTGTCAAGATAATCTGGGGGGAGAAACATGGAGCTGTTTGAGTCTTCTCAAACTACACATGCATGAACGCAAATATACACAGACTATGAAGACACAGGATACCTTCCAATTAGTTTTCCAGATGCACACGTGAACATTTTGAGCAATGTTGCCAAATGTTGCCTTGTCCAGCAATGCTTTCTATTTTGGTCCACAGAGGGAATATATCTAAAGACCATTAGTCAGAGGCATTATGTGGCAACATTGCTCAAAAAATTGCTATGTGCAGCATTAACTACACACTTCAGTGAAGAACCATTTAGAGTGCAAAAGATGAGGACAGACCATGGAATGTAAATTTAATCAAGCAATTGCCGGCAAAATAGGCTACTGGCCACTCACAACTTTTGAGATTTGGGTCAACTGCCATTTAAATTGTGGCCTTCTGTTTTGCCTATGACTTGATCCGAGTCACCACAATTGCTTCACATTCATGGCACCATCAAAGTTTTTAAAGCACAATCCCAACAAATGGCTTGAACATAGTGAGACACAGCTTGCTAAATTTGCCAGTATTTTGACTGAATAAAATAGAATAGAAAAAATAGAATATATACAGATGACAAGACTGTTTCTTAACATGTTTAGCATACACAGAATTAGACATTAGCCCATATCTTTTGATATCACAAACTCATCCAGCCTATTCAATCCATGACATAATGAAGACACACAGCATACAGCCGATATTTTACCAATGACAGTTTATTAGCCATAGACAGTACTACAGAATTTACTACAGAAAACTATTAGTAGTATTACAAATGTTTGACCAGAAGAGTAGCCTACTTCTGGTTAATATTCCTTCTCGTGTAGGTGCTTGTATAGCCTAGGTTCTATACACCTCAAACCTGCGTGCGTGGCCTGTTTCTGACAATATCTAATGGCAGCAGAAGCGGCTCTGCCTCCTGGGCTACATGATATTATGACTCTCTCCCTTGGGTTCTGGGGACGTTTAGGAAACACTCGCAGATTGGAGGGAGTGGGGGGGTTGTGGGTTGTTGCAGACACCATGCTCGCCGTCTCCAGACAGATCGCTCCCAGCATCCCTGCGTGCATGACTACCAAATGTAAAGGGCTTGCCGGATACACACCATAGGATGACACTGTGTCAACAACACCAAAGCCGTGGAAAACAACGACCCTCCTGTCCGCCTTTAATCATAATATTTACAGACAACCTTTCGCTGCTACACAAACATCGTTTTCCAGTTAAGCAATCATCGGTTAAATGTACACTTAACTCTATCCAGTGCCTCTCCAATGGGCCGAGTTGCGACAACATCAGACCGGCTACTTCACAAGCCATGTTTACGTCCTAGAGACTGGTCATTCAGATATAACGTTATGCACTGTCGTTATCATGACATTGGTGAACATACAAATCCTCGTCTCAGCAGCCATGTCTCAACTATTTCGCGTTTCTCAGTACATGAACACAAACATCTGCATATCAGCTGGGCGGAACCATGACTGAACGAACCACACTTTGGAGACAATGCTATCGCTAACTGCATGCTAACAGTCACATAGATGACACGCTGCTGTCAAGCTTGTGGCTAGACCTCCGGTTAGTCCAGTTGCTAGCCTTATCCGGGAATTTAGCTGGCTACCTGTCCTATTTGGTTATAGACGCGCATATGCATTGCCAAATCATCTAGCAAGCATGCTAGCTAACGCATAGCCGACTAACTGGCTAGCAACAGCTGGCGTTACAAAGTAAGCAATTGCTTCGGTCAGCGAGTTTTCCTCAGTAATTGTATTTTAAGTACTGCCAAGAGAAGAGAATCTAAGAGAAAAGTTGTACACTTTTGCCCACTTGCCAACAAGCACTAGTACAGTTGCATACTTGCTAACACATTCCCATCTTATTTTCTGTGCTAACGTTATACCATGAATTCTCCAGTTAACATTTACGTTAGTATTATAACTTGCTGGTAGATCACCACAAGGATCCTAATGCCAACGTGCCAAACATGTTTTAATAAATGGCAGCAGTCCACTACGTAAAGTGACAATGAGAAGACACCAATGAAGCTACGCTGGTAGCTACGCAAATTGGATCCCTAAGGTGCACTGTCATTCGGCTGTGCGCAGTAAGCAACTCCGAGGCTCTTCCTTAGGGGCCTTGATACCATCGATAGACTCTGTTCAAAAGAACCTGCATTGAAACCACTTCGGCACTGCGATTCATTCCTCAACACCGACAGAGGGATATTAATATCTGCAGTAGATATTGATCACTTACCATATATTGGTCTTAGTCTCCGGTCGTTAGGGTCTTGCACATGGCCCCTCGCCGCCATGTTGGAAGTTACCAGGATTAAGTCTTGCGCGTGCGCAATAGAAACATTCCGGAAAGAAAAATATCCGATTGCCTTTCCATCTTTCTTTTACTGTCTGTTTCCATCACAAAATATTAGAAGACCTGTTTTAGCTGATATGAGCACAGTATAGGATTTCACACGAATAGATGCAGTGTAGTGCACCCATTCTAAGCCGTTTCTAGAGATATTCATTTGGCAATATAGGCATGCGTTTCAAGTTTCAAGCCAGATTCATTTTACCTAAAATAGACTATTTAGTACTGTAGCTCAATTTTACCACAAGGGGGAGCGCGTTGTCTGTTGGAAGCAGATTCAAAAGCAGAGGCGGGTCATACGTCATGAAAGGTGTCGGAATCAAAAGCAGACGTGATTTTGTTGTGGCAATTTGGATAGACATCTTAAGGCACAGATAAATAATTCAGGTTACGTACTTAACACATTAACATTTTGATTTAAGGTTTGGTTAGGCAAGCTTACTTCAAATAGGCCTATAAGACCATATGCTAATGAATCTGAAATGTCATGAGAATGATGGAAGGCTGGTGAGTTAAGGCACTCTGCAAATAGGCCAATCACTAAAATGCCCTTGCCACTGTGAAACACTGTAGCAAGTAGCCTATATGTAGCCTAATCTAAGATTTCCTAAAGTAGGCCAAATAAAAAATGTATTGGTCTGACTGACCATGCACAGTCTTTCTCTCCTTCTTAGTCATGGAAATCTGTCAGTTCACCCACAGTGGATTCCACAATTTAAAAATGTCATCAATAAAACGCCTACAAGTCATATCTTTGAGTACAAGGGGTTCATTGAATTCAAAACAAATTATTTATCAAAAAGGCCCATGTAGAGACAATCAGTCTTTGACATTTTAATTTTCATACTTTTTCAAGAATGTGATGTAGTACAGGGTAATACTTGCAAACAGATGAAAGAACAGCAAATATTAACAGCAGTATATTACAGAATAGTCTTAGGTCATAATAAAACAATTGAGAAGGTCGAGTATACTCTCCAAAATACCAAATTTGAAAGTCTGTGTTATCAAACATTATTTGCATGCCTGTCAGTGCAGCGTTTGAGCTGTCCTGTGAGGGACTATGGTACTGTTAACAGAATGAATCAGCCCTGCAAGCCCCAAGAAAAGTGCAGAGCTTGCCTCCACACTGGTCTCCATACAGAGCTTCAAAGTTACTGGGTCACTGGCGTTGATGTATTGATGATCGCTCATACAGAGAAAGAAAGGGAAAACGTGTGAGGTAGATTTATGTAATCTTAATTGAAAACCAGAGCCAATACTACATGAAATAGGGGTGCAATTGCACATAAGTTTGAGCAAAACAAAAGCAATAGTGCTTCTTATGTGCACACTTCTCTTGTTCTCATACAAAAGAGGCTACTGATGATAGGCTGCATTTCAAATTTGTCAAGTAATTTTTCATGAGTCTCAAAATCTCTAACCAATGCAAAAGGAAATCACGTTATATTTTCTTCCTGTCTTGTGTGGTCTTGTGGCCTTGTGTTCTTTCACAGCTAGGAGCTGACCCGTTCTCAGAGGAGCCAGAGGAGTTGCCTGTGAACTTCACTCAGCCAGAGAAGCAGAGATAGGTCTGGTTGACCAGGGAGAGTCCACTGTTCAATGGAGACGTGAAGCCCTTGAATGGATACTTTAATTTGACCATGACATACCGCCACGATGCAGACATTTACACCCCCTATGCATTAAACACTGTGTGATGAACCTCTTGAGCATTTAATTCCAAAGAACAAGAACAAGCTGGCATGTTGGGTGGTGAGCAATTTTAAACCAAACTGCTTATGGTAAACTGCTTTATACCATAACCAGAAAACTGATGCCAATTGAAGTCTATGGGAAAGGTGGTACTTCTGCTACTTCTGTTTGGCCTTTGAAAATTCTATCTACAAAGACTACATCACAGTGAAAATCCATCTACAAAGACTACATCACAGTGAAAATCTATCTACAAAGACTACATCACAGAGAAATTCTATCTACAAAGACTGCATCACAGAGAAATGCTGTCTACAAAGACTACATCACAGAGAAGTTCTGTCTACAAAGACTACATCACAGAGAAGTTATGGTACAATGCCTATAGGAGTGGTGCTGTGTCCTAGTGTCCGTAGTTCTTGGTCCTAGCAGGAGGGACTATGAAGCAGCAACTGACAAAAGATATTTGTATTTTGTGTAAATGTATTTACCCTGTGGTGTTCTAATGCGCTGAGGTTTTTTACAGGGTTTCCTTCCTCATCAGGTTTGCATCACTATAAAGCAACACCATAAAGGTACTCCATACAAGTGTGTGAATTTTTAGAAATTCAGTTATTTTTTTTCTCTTGTGCTTGCAGAGATGGTTAGTTTGGCTTTGCAAAGTTTCTTGTTGATATCCATGACTGGGTCAGTCTGTAGATTTACAAAACACTTATCAGTAGGTCTGCCCACTGAAAAGAGATTGTAGCCTTTGCTGGAGAGAGAAGTAGTAGTGATCAGCCAAATCGTCTCTAATCCAGCAGAGTGCTATTTGGTCCAAAGACTTCTTTGCAGTTACAGAAAAGATTAAAATTGTCTATAAAGTTCATATCAAGTGAAAAACAAGTTTTCCATGCCAGGGGTGAAGAGTCTAATAAATGCAAAACTACCCCTTGCAGGGAGTGGGCCACTGATAAAAACAAATTTATTCCAAGCTCATAGAGGCCAGAGAAAGGTGCCTTGAAATCATCTTGGACAACAGCTGTTCTCTGAAAATGTCATTTATCATCCTCACCTCGTGCGCACACACGCGCACACTCACACACATTTACACAAACTAAACAATAACCCACTATTTGTTGGGCTAAAACAAAATAGTAATACCAAAAAAATAACAAGAAATTACTGTTTGTTTATATATTATGACACGTTTCTGTTGGCCAACATATTTTCTATACAAAAAAATTGTAAAATACATGGTTTCGGTTGGTATACATATTTATGGTACTTCTGTGAATATACAAAAAATAAATAGAATTTATTGAAAACCATACTTGGTATATGATTTGCCTTCTATGTTGTAGTCAAAGCCGTGGAAAATGAAAGTATTTAAAGTTAAGGGTGCTGCAGCACCCTCAGCATCCCTGTGCACATGATAACTGTGTTAAGCAATTTCGTAGCTGTAGAAATATTTAGAGAATGTATGAAGAGGTTTTGTGTTTGCATAGTTTGGGAGAAGTGTGACACACTGTGGTTGGGTAAAACACTGTAGTTACAAGTTTGTTCTACTGTGTGGAAAAAAATAGGCCTACTAAGTTTGGTGTCATGATTTTTATTTGCTCAGTATACACTTCAGAAGTTTTGAGATTTTGTGTTATTCAAAATATAAGCTCTTAAAGTTAGCCTAAATGGCTATTTTTACATAAAAATACTAAATTTATTACCCTCTTGGAGGGACAGAATAAATTGCAAACCCCTTTTTTAGGTTTGTTGTAGACAACTTGAGACCTTGGTGATGAGACTGCCCAAACGTACCTCAAATTTATACAAATATGCAAATTCTCATTAACTATTCATGATACAAATGTGTCCCAAGCTGGAATGGATTCTATGCAAAAAAAGCACTACAGAATCATCTGAGAAAAGTTTGGCGGTGACCATGAAGTTGCTCATTTTGCCCTGTTCATTATAATGGTATGATAAAGTATACAGATCAAGTCAAGGATGATGAAATGAAGACCAAAAATTCAGTTTGTCTAATTTTATGTTGAAATTTATTAACGTTTTCTAGACCTTTTTAGTAACAGCTGAAATGCTGCCAAAATACATTACAATAAAAATGAATCAGAAAGTTGTCATAACATTGTACATTCACAACTAATTTCCCCTGATTTTGAGTACATCTGAAAAAGTTAAATGAATGCATCCTGTGTTTTTATAAAATCTTGCAAGTGCTCAATCATGATTAGAGAGTAAAAAGCAGACTTGGCTGGCCATTGTCATTCCTCGTAGACTAGCTTAGCCTTGCCTAAGAATTCAATGTAGAAAAATGAGCCAGACATCCTGAGACAGATAAGTCTTCAGTCTTATTTGGTGCAGCTAGACATGACATACAGCAACCACACGCAGTCACAGACACAGACTAGGGTTGATGCATCCCTATGTGGCAAATTGGACGAGACCCAAGACAAGGTGTGTGTTGAACTGGTGGGATTAATCCACGCAACACACACACACACACACACACACCAGACAGACATGGTGAGAGGGACACAGCTACACAGGTCAACGATCACCTTACAAAAGAGCCCTTCTTACTGAGGAGTCTTGGAGATGTGAGACAAGAAGAGACTACAGGAAATGCACAGCAGAATCAAAGCATCCCACTCAAACGCAGAGGTTATTTACAAATCAGGAGAACTGCACATTCAGTTTGTAAATATATGAATGATAAACAAACAACAAACAGACCAAACAAACGCCATCTATCTGGCACAGCTCTGCATCCTAAACATGCTAACTAGCTACTACAACCAGGAAGGTGGACACTGGGGGTGTGTGAACCCACTGGAGTAAAGACAGACAGAGAATGCAAGAGGTGACGAGAGAGGACGGGCTACTGCTAACCTCACAGCTAGGGTAGGGAACTTTGAACTAATGCTATCAAAGGGCACAGACATGGTATTAACCAACTATAGGTTCACAATCTAATCAAATGGGACCAACTTTCAATACTTTTTTTGATTTCACTTAATTGTGATCCTTCATGTGACCAACACCATGGTACAGCAACACCTTCAAGGTAGAAAATGTTGGAGGACCAAGCTTTGGTAGATCCACTCTTTGCTTTAGACCCCAGCTACCCATTATTGTTAAAGGTTCAGACAATGTAAAGTACCAAAAAATGTACCGGTTCGATAACAGTATCTAACACGTAGTACTAATGTACTACTGTACGTGTCACAGCAGGGGTCACCCCAAAAGATCACAGCCCTGTCAGAAGATTTGAGGAATGACGCTTCCTCCGTAAACTTCCCACTACTCGGTAGGTATAATTAAACTGACATTCTCAGACATGATGCATTCATTCTGCAGGTTTTTAAAAGAACAGATTCTCATGCAGGCTAGCAGCTTATCTGGAATTAGCAGTTAGCTGGAATCTTATAACATGACAACTGCCATGGCAACTACAGTAGAGCTTGCAGGACAACACCCATGTTACTAAACAATGGCTTTCAAGGCTGCAGATTGGTTACTATGGCATAATCGTATTGGTATTCATCAAGTAACTTCAGCAGCGTTGTCATGGTGACAGTCTGGGTCTACAGCAGCAGAGGTGGTGAAAGTTTAACAGCAGCTGTCAATCAAAAGAAATCCCAATCCCCTGAGCGCATACTTTCACGAGAAACTACAATTTGCAATTTGTGACTCTGTGTGTGTGTGTGTGTGTGTCTGTGTGTGTGTGAAACTCATCTGATGAAATACAAACAAACTCTCAAAATCTTTTGGGATGGAAGGAATGGATAAAAGCAGACCTCCTAAAACACAACCTTTTGCTCCAGTATTGAGCTGGGTAATAAGACAGCTGCAGTGCAAGATGTCCTGACGACATTCACACACAGGGCCAACAGGACAATGGCATGTACAGGTTCACTGGGTATCCTTTTGTCAGGTATCCACGTCTAAATGTAAAACACCTGTTCCGGTTCAACAGGTAAACTAAGTCTGACAGACATCTCTGTCACCCTATTGACAAGACTAGTTTTTTTTCAATCTGTCCCAACCCCTACCCCCTAAACCCCCCACTAGGATGCCAAGATGATAACGTTTCATTCAGTAATAGAGTTACAAAATAAAAACGGAAAAAAAAAGAAAAAACAAAATAAAGAAAATGAAATGAACAAATCAAAACATAATATTATTATATATAATTATATATGCTGTGGTCATCTAGTTGTGGATCAGACATTGCTCTTAAATTAAAATCACTTCTAGTGCAAATTATTCATGGCACAGGCCCTGAAAGGTCTGCACTATGACAACACACACATACACACACACACACCAATGCCCAGTTTCTCCTCTTGGGTCTTTGTTGTCATGGTAGCAGAGATGCCTCGTGGTCCGTCTCACTGTTCGTGTGCTGCGCTCATGCCGCGTACCTGCCCTGTCTTCCTCAGCTGAGACACAGAGAGACAGAGGACGCAATGTTAGCACAAGCTAATGCTGCTTACACTCGCTCTCTCTCTCTCTCTCTCTCTCTCTCACACACACACACACACACACACACACACACACACACACACACACACACACACACACAGGTTAGTGCAGTTCCAACACACAAAGACAGGTTAATAATGTTCTCTCTCTCTCTCACCGTCTCACTCACACACACACACACACACACACACACACACACTCACACTCACACACACACTCACACACACACTCACACACACACACTCACACACACACACTCACACTCACACATGTCCCTCATAGATCCAGAAACACTGGTTCTTATAGAACAGTGACTGGATAAAACAGATGTGGTTAAAACCCATATGAATTCAACATAAAATGGGAGAAATGACAGCCTGAAGAGAGTGAATGAATGTGAAAATTAGAGAGGGAGGAAATGACATGAGCAAAAAACTACATGCACCTTATTAGAATGAGATGAGAAAAGACGCTCCATTCATTCACACACACACACACACACACACACACACACACACACACACACACACACACACACATACACATACACATACACACACACAATATGCCTGAATGAAAAGCAGTCAGAGACGCACAGAGATGTACATACATGCACAAGCGGAAGAAATTAGTAAATTAGAAGGGCTGAGACGACTGCATGCCCACAACACAAACACAAAGAAATGCAGACTGGAACAGAAATGTATGAGGATATTAGCCAAGCCCCAGTTTACTGTTTGAGATCTGGGAGAAATGGGAAGTGAAAAAAATGCAAGGACAAGCAGATGAGCAGAGAGGAGAGGAGAGGAGCTGCTTGGAGATGAGTGAGTGGCTCATAGACTTACTGCACCTGCCTGGAGAGGCCACCGGAGGGCCCTACTCCTCTGCCGCTGCTGATGTACCGCGTATAGAACCGTGTTGACGCATCTATACACAACACACACATACACGCACACACACCATAAGCTACAACTACATTATAGCCAATGTCTAGGGATTTTTTCACCTCCAAAAGTATTTCAAAATTGTGAGTGTCAAAAGCATACTAGATTGAAGCTGATTTTGTACATGTTATTGATGTTAGATTAGACTGGGCCAAATAGCTAACTCTTAACATCAACTCACTGTTGGGGAAAGTGACCTAAAAAATTGAACTACTTTTAGCTTTGAGCGCCTTGAGTTATTAGATGCCACACTTTTTTTCAGCTTGTGTCTCATGCAGTGCTGTGCAAGTTCACACTTCACATGAACCAGTTAAAAGTTCAGCTCAGACAAAATGGAATGGATACATTCACGTTCATAGTGCACCATTTCATTTGAGAACCAGTTCACAAGTATTATTTTTAAATGGTTAAGAAAAGCTGCATATTTGTGTGCTTATCCTAAATACATAACTAAATAAATAAATAAATAAATAACCCCTCTCTATAACCCCTATCTGTTGCTGATCACTACTATCTCCAACTGGATATTATATGTTTATCTGTTTCATCACACCTAACTGGCTGCCACCGTTGTGCCCTTGAGCAAGGCACTTAGCCCTAAGTTGCTCTAAGGGAACAACAAAATATGTAAATGCATAAATGTAAATGTAAATGTAACTAAAACAGTAGCACTAAACAGGCTAACCTGTTACTGGGCCTAAACAGTAATGAATTAGTTCAAGTTCGATGCACTTGTCAATTGTTGTGCAGCACCTCTCAATTTCCCATAGGGAAACAATAGAATGTGAACCCCTGGTGGTGAAAAAGTGTGTCAGTCTCAGCCTACGAGACTGATAGTACAATCTGATGACTGCACAGCTACAGCTACTCTGATGGCCTTACTCACATCATGCTACAAGCTAAAGCTACATGATGGCTACAATTCACATCAGCTACAACCTAAAGCTACATTATGGCCAGTGTCTAAGACTGCTGCTACAGAGGGGGTAATTGCACTGCTGGTGTGATGGTCTTTACCTCCTCCAGTTCCCTCTGGGTCTCCTCCTCCATCTTCCTGATGTCTGCCATCGTGAGCCCATACCAGTTGTCTATCCAGCAGAACAGCTGGCGATGAAAGTTAGTGAAGATCCTTTTCTCTTGCTGAGGGCAAAACATACAAACACAACATCATCAGTACACCATATCAAATACACACACGCACACACACACACACACACTTATATACACTTATATAACTTATATACACACAAATATATCACTCGCAATCAACGTAAACCAATGCAAACACAAATACCATCAATATACAAACAAAATCATGGGCAGACAACAAAATCCAAAACATACATAGATACCAGCAATAAAATATGAACACACAAAATGTTAAATAACAGTGAATTTAACCTTACAAAATACATATCAATAATAGAACATAAAACACATCAGTGTGTGTGTTTGTGTGTGCATGTTTGTGTCTTCAATATGAGCTTGTTTTGACTAAGTCTGTGGTTGGGTGTCGTTGTGGTTACCCGATGGATGAAGTGCTCGATCTTGCTCTGAAGGCCCCACCACTTGAACTTGACTGTGACCAGTTTATAGGCACACATGCGTGGGTGCTCCGGCTTGGACTGAAGCTCTTCCTGCACACACACACACACACACACACACACACACACACACACACACACACACACACACACACAAACAAGGTCATCACCCAACCATCAGTGTCTATAGGAGTGTATGTCTTAAGCTTGCTGACAGTGCCTATTTCTTATACAATTTACGAAGAACAGAGCAGTGTGTGTGTGTGTGTGTGTTCTGCTAGACATCTGCTTACCTTCCACTCTGGGCTTAGTGGACCTCTGCCTGTCTTTTTAGACTGGAAGAGGGCTGGGTCTTCATGGGGCTTATAGTCCTGCACACACACAGATCATCGCACATATTAAACCATGTTTAAACACCCTAACTGTCTGCACATATGAGAAGTCATATTAAATTGCACTCAAGCAGTTTTGCAGTCCCGATCACACATTATCGTATTACACTACTTTTAAACAGACTGAAAGCCCTCTAAACAAACAGAGGTTACCAGAAACTGACAGACAGATACAGGTTGATGAAGGGATGAAATGGATTGAATGGAAAGAGATAAACTGAGAAAATGAAAAGGGAATCCAGCATATGTCCCCTTTTTATATGTCAAATGTAAAATTTGTAAGATATAAATCAATATGTAAAATTTAACTTTTCAGGCCAATCCATTTCTTCCACATTTGCAAGCAGGAAGTGACCAGATCCATTTATTTAAGAATGAGTGTCTAACATGGGTCTCAAGTCATCGCTACGGTGTCCATTGCTGTGAAATCATCGCATCAAGTGCCACAGGAGGCAGACTCACTCACTGCATAGCGTTCTACTGGCTAGCTGCTGTTACACACCAACGGTATCAACCTTCCTTGATAGTCTGATGTGTAAGGCTTTCTAACTTCCCCTAATACCAGGATCAAACCTCTGTGTGTGTGTGTGTGTGTGTGTGTGTGTGTGTTTTCAATAGTTGGATGGTATAGACTTCCAGCTCAGAAATGGGAGCCAATGTTTGTCAATCTTATGCCTAAAACCACACTTACATACACACCACCAATATACTTAGGTAAATACCTTATAGAGACAGACAGACAGACACACACACACACACACACACACACACACACACACACACACACACACACACAGACTACCTTTAATCTGACAAAGTGGAGAGCGCAGTTCTTGGAACAGATGGCCAAAGGATTGACCCTACCTCAGTGCTGATCCAATTACACACACACACACACACACACACACACACACACACACACACACACACACACAGGACACCTCAGTGCTCTGAATGCTCCAGTCTGACACATGACACTGAATCAAGCCAGCATTTACATAGGTGTGACATAACAGACTTGTGCCATCTCCACATAATCACCAACAGGTTACATCATCTCTCTCTTCACACAATGACACTTGGTAATCAATTACAAAATATTACGCTAATCCATCAAATAGCTCACAAACCAAATGCAGGTAATGATCTATGGACTACTACTTTAGGTCATTTAATATTGTAGGATGAACCAACTCCAGTCAAGACCATTAACAAAATTGTGTACCAGCCTCTCTAGTTCAACATTCCAACCTTCAGGAGTAGAAAAGTATTCAATACAATCACTGTTTCCTCCCATGGGCTTGCCAAGACAAATGGTGTGTAGCAGCAGTCATTTTAATCCTATTAGAAATGCTCAGATGAGGCTTCTTTCTTTTGAAAACTGAGTTGACTTGATGTGTTGTATGTTTAAGAGATGACTGCAATTTTGTGGGCACCAGGTCTACCCTACTAGTTGAAGCTGTAAAGCTTCTGTTTCCCAAAACGAGGACTTTGTCTCCTGGTGTAGTTAGGAGTTCCTCACACAGTTCCTTTCACACAACTGGATTTTTTTTTTTTTTTTTACACAAAAATCCTATTGGAGAAAAAATGCAACATGTTCAATTTACCACAATAAAAAACAAATAAATACTTTGCTAATTCCCTCACTTTTGATTGCAGCTAACTTAATATTGTTTACACACCTTGGTTACATCAAAAGCTTTTGGAATATTTACAGAAAACTTAAAATCATTAGTGACATCACAGATCAGTGAATCATCACTTGAGAATTCCTACATCAAATTCAACCACAACAACAACTTCAACAAACCCTGGCACGCCAATGAAGACAATAAGTGTGGTTTCACAGTTCTGTGAAACGAGAACTGCACATATCACAAGAGAAATAAAAAGATGTATATCTATAAGTGAGCTATCGGATCATGCAGCGTTCCGCACGGGCACAAGCTTGACAAGCACACAACCACACAATCAGCACAGACAAAGAACTTCAGTACAGTTAATGGTGCGATCCTCTTCCTTTTAACCCTATGGTGAGTCATGTCTTAAAGTCGGGATTAACCTCATGTCTGACACACACAAAAAGTTCATAGTTCATGCTTACTGGGACAAGAGAGGAGAGAGCAAGGTCACTCTACCCTAGTCTCTCTGCCTGTGGGCAAGTGACCGATGACAACAAAATCAATCACAACTACCGTGTGCCTATTTCTCCAGGCAAATGTAACATATTAGCAAACACACTAAGCTGCAGAAAAAGAGTCCATGGAAGACCTCTGACTTTAGACACCGAGTCCAAGAGGGCAGTGAGATTAATTTGCCACTAGGGCATGTTCTTGTATTGCTTCAAGAGGTCACAGGTCAGGTGGGTTGAACACTTCCGTGGTTGCTGTTTGCAAGGGAGGAAGGGAGACTTACGGGGGCATGTCCTAGGACACGGACTGAGGCCAGATCCATGCTTTAGCTCCCATAGACATGAATTTATATGCCGGTTCTGGTTAGAATTCCAGATTTCTTTAGGGAGGAGAGTGTCAAGCTGAGGTGCACAGGTGAAGAGTGAGAGGCTGAAAAGTAACTGGCAGAGAGACAAGCCACAGGTGTCTGGTACGAGGTAAGTGAAAAGTGAAGGGTAACAATAGGTGACCCGTTGAGGGTAAGGGCTGTTTTCTATTCCAGGCAACCAGAGTTGCTCAACAAAATACGACACAAAACAGTTCAGGCCTAAAACTCTGAGATATCTGTGGACTTGAGTTCATCTTGCGTAGTAACAATAAAAAAGCCTTAAACCAAAGGTCTAGAGTAAATGAACCTATAGCCCTGTTGTTCGAGGTCCGCACGTGCTGTTGGTAGCAATAAGAATGAAAATGTGGTATAATGTAGACCAAATTGGAAAACGGCAATCAATGCTAACTGAAAAGGGCTAGGAAATTCCATTTCAGTTTCGTTTTCCTGTGAGCCGTTTGGTTAACGTTCAGTTAACGCAAATGTCATCTGTGTTGTGCGAAATGTTCTCAATCCTACTGAAAGCACTTGGCGACCTTGAACAACAGAGTCATGGGTTGACTTACTTTGGCTGATCCCTTTACGAGGGTCGACCTAAATGGTTACAGCTAAAGAGTGAGAGGGTGAAAAGTAACTGGCGAGAGGGTTGGACCAAAGGGTGACAGATGAAGGGTAAAAGACTAAAAAGGTCATAAGATCAAGTTGAAGAGTGATATAAGATGAGCAAGAGGATCAAGCCTCAGCTGTGAGTTTGGAAGGGCACATGGTATGACAAATGCAGAACCATACACGGCTCTTCACTAAGGCACAGTGGGCTGAAAAGAATCTTTGGTATTGATGACTGGGTAGAGGGCAAAGGCCAGAGGTGAGTGAAAGATGGGGTTGGCTCACCGCAGCTTCTACTTGTGTCTTGTCTGCAATGTCAATAGGTACCACCTCTACAGTCTTCCACGTCTCCTCATCCAGCTGATGGATCTGTGCAAAGAGGTCATAAAAATGTTATACAAGCAAGTATGCACACGCATACACACACATACCCACCAAAGGCAATGTCTTTCCCTCTTAACACACACATACACACACACACACACACACACCAAACAGCAGCACTCTCTCCCCCTCAATCCCTCTAGACACACACGCACACATATCCAGCAAAGGCAATCTCTTTCCCTCTCAACACACAGACACACACACACCAAACAGTGGCACTCTCTCCCCCTCAATCCCGCTAGAGACACACACACATACACACACACACACCAAACAGTGGCACTCGCTCCCCCTCAATCCCTCTAGAGACACACACACACACCCCCACCAAAGGCAATCTCTTTCCCTCTCAACACACACAGACACACACACCAAACAGCGGCACTCTCTCCCCCTCAATCCCTCTAGGCGTCGCATGCACACACACATGCACACTACTCACATTCTCTTGGCTTCCCATATCAGGTTTGTGCCACGTCTCGATTTTGATCATGAAGTCGTCTTTCATGTACTCATTCTGTGAGGATTCAGAAACAGAGAATAAGAAATTACTCTTTGAGGAGAGTGGCAATACAATACTACAGACAGATGATCACAGAACCATTTCCCACATTGATCCAGATCACCATCAGCCCAGATGGTTTCCTGTCTAAATGGCCTCTCAACCCAAACAAGTGGATGGAGTGGTTCAATCACAGTGCTGCTTATATCTGAATATGACTGAGGGGGCCTTCAGACAGTGCAAACCACTTTGACAGCTTCTTCTGCTAGTAGCTAGCTGCTAGTTGTTGCAGTATGGTTGTATGGTGGACCACATGGGTCAAAACTCACCACTGTTGTGGCCATCAAGATAAACTAGGCTAAGGCAATTAATAAAAAAATTAAGCGAACCAACAATCGTAACCTTTTATTGACAATGATCAAGCACATGGCTACTAATCATTGTTTATTATTACAGTTATTAGTATTTATTTTGCAATCTTTTTCTTTATATTCTGTGCATTCCACTGTGTATGTCCATGTACTGTTCCTTGAAAGCACACTAACACATATGTTGTCATGTGATTCTGGCCAGTCCAATCAATTAAATTTTGATGTTATATCATCAGCCCTTTGATAAAAATCCATATCAATTGAATTGTGATCAAACAATTATCAAAAAGCCATCACTCAGCCCTAATCGTGATAAAAATCACGATAAAAATCTCTCCATATTGCACTTTTTATTACACTATTGCTATTACTACTTTCATCTCAAAATATTATCATCATAATCATGTTAGCAATATGCCCTCTTTGTTGGTGTTTTATTGTGCTGTAGATTGTATGTTATCCTCTTTTGTAAGTCACTGGATAAAGGCATCTGCTAAATGCATAAATGTAAATGCAAATTTCCAGGAACAGGATCAAAAGAGTATAGATTATTATTCTTGGTTGCAAATCCTTGAAAGCCCAACCCACACACCCCTGCAGTTTTATGTAGCTTCTACTGCAGCTTACTGTATTGAGTGCAGAAATCCTCACATTTCATTATTGATATAACAAGCGTAATTTTACTGGCGTTATAGATCTGACAAAAACTTTCACACACATACGTACACACAAACCATAAGTATACTACTAAACACAGACAAAGAGATACATCATACTAATACTCACCGTAATAACTGTGGACAGCACATGCCAAAAACAGAAAGAAAAGACAAACCCATCAGTGTGCGTGTGCGTCACCTACTCCAAGTAATTATAATGATAGGGCCAGTGTCTGCGCAAAATCTGTGGGTGAACTCACCCGTTCTGCAGTAGGGATAGGCGTTCCAAGCTTTCTCGTGAAACACCAAGGCTCCTTCTGGTGCAATCATCTTCACAAACCCTGGCACTTTACTAAACACACACACAGACACACACAAACAAAAAACACACACGATTCAGCATCAAACATATGCCTGTACACAGTCTTTCTGCTGACCAACTGTGAATTGTTTGCAAATTGTATGCAGTATATGTACTTCTTGAGCACCCATGGAAGTGCATTTGTGTGTGTGTGTGTGATTTGTGTGTGTGTGCCTGAATGTGTGGTTGTGTGTTTATGTGTGCACTGGTTGCACTCATTTTCCTGCAGTTACCTATGCTGTGTTTTATCTGCCTAAGAAGCGCTAAATGGCAACTATGAATTGTGTCACACAGTTGTTTCAGTTGCACCAAGACATAAGAACAAGATGCCACCATTTGTTACAAATTGTCTGTTTTAACGATGGTCATCAGATATAGCAATACCAGTTTAAAACGATGCACTACACAGTAAGTACTTCCCAGAAACCTGGGCCTTTTTGTCATACCATGAGAAACCCCTTACTCTGTGTAAAACGTAACACAACTGATTAATATTTGCACCGAGTGCCACAGGTTATTGTCTCACAGGTTATTGTTGTCGCGCACACATACCATTTTATTGATGGGCTTAATATAAAATGACTGAGAATATTTATTTATCATCTTGAAAAAAATGATTATTAAATATTTCCACATACCCCAGGTTGGGAATCACTGGCATACAAATAGACAGAGCTGCTGAAAACTGTGGTAAAGTACAACTCTCATGAACTGCTATGGATGCAGCCATCTTGGAAATTCAAACTAAGGGTATGAATAGGTTGAAAAGTAGAAATCATGAACTCATGGGCATATTGAATTCCTACTCGTAACCAGAATAATACTACTAGAAATGCGGCTTACGAGTACAATTTTAACAAAGCATTGGTTTGTGTGTCACTCTTGAGGCTAAGCACTTATTTATGTAAAGTCCTTGGTAATGATGGGATGTTTGCAATAGTAGGTATTTTGTGTACAGTGTGTGTGTACCTCTTAAGGTGGTAGATCTTGTGTGTGTACTGCCCCTTCTCTCCGTCTTTCTCGTAGGGTTCATTGGTTAGCACCTCGATGCCCTCACCTCCTCCTGTCTCATTCTTACTGGCTTCTGCCACGGAATACAGCTGGCCAACCTGATACTGCTCACACACACACACACACACACACACACACACACACACACACACACACACACACACACGCACACACAAACACACGCACATTAAAGAGGTGGGTAAGAGGAGTGTAAGAGGAGTGTAATGAAATCTGTACATCATAACACACATACATTCACACATATATACCACAAGACACACACACACAAAAAAGAGACATAGCATAAAAGTTCACATACACAGTCACACATTCTTACCTCTTCCACTGAGCATGGAACTACTACACGGCTGAGAGAGAGAGAGAAACAGTGAGAGTAAGAGTGAAAGAGAGTGAGTGAGAGAGAGAGAGAGAGCGTGAGAGAGTGAGTGTGTGTGTGTGTGTGTGTGTGTGAGAGAGAGAGAGAGAAAGGGAAAGGGAGAGAGCGATAAAGAGACAAACAGAAAAAGGGGGAGAGAAACAGACATAACATGAGCTCAAAATTCACAGCGGCTCATTCCTGTTCATTCACCTGTTCATTCAGGAGACAAAATGTGACAGCAAAGGCAATATATCTGCATCTTTTTAAAATACTAATTTAATGACAAGGGATAAACAATGTGAGAATCTGAGAATCATACGCTTGAATCCACTGGAATCGCATCCCTCTGACATGATCAATTCCTCTCATCAATGCCAGCATGTTTTTCAGACCCATAGTCAATGGGTCTTTCTGAATACAAAATTGAAATAGATCACAGTTCAACAGGGTTCCCTCATTCTAATAAGCTGCTATGGTCACCTTAGTAATATAGGCTCTGTTACAGGCCTATGTGCTGATACTGAGAGTCTGTGCAACACCCTCTAAAGAAAAGAAAATTGATAAGAGAGCTGATAAAGAATTGGACCCATAAGCAGAATCGACAATGACATTGATACTGATAAAATCCTATCAATTCCCCCTTTGGGCTAGGCTAACCCTACAGACAGAAATGGTACCCCATCACCTAAGCAGCACAGACACCTGCACCCTGTCACCTGAGCAGCACAGACACCTGCACCCTATCACCTGAGCAGCGCAGACACCTGCACCCTATCACCTGAGCAGCGCAGACACCTGCCTGACTACATGACTACCACAGACAAACACTGCACAGCTGGTCAGAGGTGTGAACACCTGGACAGCACAGACACAGTGTCCAACCATTAGGAACCCAAACAAACAATAGAGGAGTAGAATCTATGGTGCCCATGTGTTCAAAGACTGCAAAGGGTGTGACTGAACCAGGGTGCTCTGCTACAATTATACAGTAATTGTGTTCAGGTGAATATGTGTGTGGGATCCAGGAATGACCAAAGGTGTGTGTGTGTGTGTGTGTGTGTGTGTGTGTGTGTAGTGCTCTGTGAAGATGGATGCAGGTGTCCGGGTGCTCGAGTGATTGTAGGTCACAGGTGTCTGCAGTGCAATTGTGAATAGCAGGGCTTCCATTCAACTTATTCAGATTTCATATTCACAGTACATTTGGCTCAATAATCTGTGTGTTTTCATTAACTGTGTAATGCCACCTCAAAATGGCCATTAGCCTAATCAAAGGACACATTCCAACCAGCTGTGGGATGAAAACATGATGTCACTAGGACTAGAACGTCTATGGACGGAAAAGTGGTAAATACAAATGTATGTGAACAAACAGTAGTCATCATCTTAAATCGCATTATGCATTATTTACATCAAGAGTTAGCCTAATCTGCCCCCTCAAGTGAATTTAATTTACATTCACATTAAGGGATTGCTGCGAATTTGCAGGTGTTTCCAACTGAGAATCTTATTTGCATAGTGGTGAACTAAAAAGTTAGATGGGTTATGTGGGTCAATTTCTTTTTGTTTTAAATGTAGTAAATATAAATAAAATATGAATGAGCCTACAACACCAATAAAATGACCTGACTGTGTAACCAATGAGCACCACAGACACCTGAGCAGTAACCTGACACAAGGCTACACAGGATCAGAATTAGGATATATTTTCATAAGTGTCATATTTTGGACCAGTAATTGACTTTGCATAGTTCTCCAATCTACAGCAAAAACAGCATATGAGTTGAATGGTCCCATTCTCACATCCTGACTATTTTCCTGTTAGAAATGATACCAAGACTACAGTCTTTTCAAAGTCAAATAAACTCGGAAAGTTTTTGCAACAGAAACTGCCTAGATGCACAATTGTACTACCTGTGTTTTGTGATCACTTCAGCAAAACTAGACACTGAGGTCACCTCTGCGTCACATTACTGTCACCTGAACACATCATTTGCCTGTATATTGATGACCATGAGGACTATCAGCACTTTGTCACTCCTGCCCCAGTTATCGGAGTGCCACCTACACCACAGTTACCTGCATATAATGAACACCTGAGCACTAGCCTACACCTGCAGTCCTGAAACCCTAACCCATGAGCAGCAGACACACCAACAGTTCTGCAGTAACCCAACACCTGCAGTCACTAGCCTACTTCTGCCACTAAAGTCACCTGTGCCCCAGTCACCTGAGCATAACAGTCATCTATCTATACCACAATTCAAGGTGACCAGTATAATGACCACCTGAGCGCCATGTTCCTTGGTAACAGTTACCTGCATATGATGACCACCTAAGCTATGCCACTAGTCACTTGTGCTTCAGTCACCTGAGCATTACAGTCAGCTGCATCACAATTAGGCTGCCTGCATATGATGACCACCTAAGCACTACTACAGCTACTAAAGTCACCTTTACTCCCGTGCACCACAGTTTCCGGCATATGATTGGCCTACCATCTGAGAACTACTACAACCACAAAAGTCACCTTTGCACTAAACCACATGCTTTGCTATGACCATTCAAGGCATCTTCTAATGGGATAATTTCAAGTGGGTCTTGAATGACCATAAGACAAGCTGTCACAATATGCTTGCAAACAAGCCAACAAGAGAGAGAGATGATCTAGGGTTCAGTGCGTCTTTCCTAGATAAAGTCCTTATGGAGACAGACTAAATCAATGGGCAAAAGGCTTTAAAGCAGTAACTGCTTTATGACATACTCGTGGTAATCAGTCAGTGAAAGTACAGAAAGGCTTGACAGGGTCATAAAACATTGTGGTCAAGCGTGGTCAATGTCATAAGCCTACAGATTTCAAAGGCAAATCAGTAAAAGACGTAAAAACAATTAATGTCATAAAGCTGTGGTACATTAGGACTGGTAATACATGACTGAGTTACACTGGAGCTTAAAGGTTTGACCACAGCAACTCAGGCCGCTTGTGTCTTGTAATGATATGATGTTATTGCATTAGGGGGAGACGTCACATCAGCATCGCTACAGGTTATAGCTTAATCAAAGGAAACGGACTACATCCGAGACAAGGCATAGTGGTGCTTGATTCGTGTCAGGCAAGGGTAAGCCTCGAACGAAAGCATCAGAAAAGCACACTTACTGAGCACCGCTCGGCTAAATATATCCATCAGCTAACTGGAGCGGAGTGGCCGTAATTAGCTTAAGTGTTTATCATGTTTAACATCCACAACCGAACAACGAACAACGTTAACGTATGCTAATAATGGAAATATTCCCAGTTGGTTAGTTACCAACTGACTCATATCAGTGCCGAGAGTTTGAGATAAGCAATAGGCGTATATAAGCTTATGGTGGTGTGATTACCGTTAGCCACGCACATAAGTGAAGTTAACATTACTTCCATATGGAAGACACATTGGATTAAAGCCGAGGCCCTGACCCCTAAACATTGGCACAACATAGGATTCCTATTATAAACTTTAGTTAGCGGTCGGTTTCTGTATCGCTCAACTAGAATAACGGTTCACGCGCAAAATATTCACTTGCAGAGATTTAATCAGCTGACGGTGTTGACCTAGCAAAGTAACGTTAGCTGCTTTGGACATAAACCATAACAGACAATGATGCATAAAGCCAAACTAACAATGGCATTATGTTAGTCAGGTACTTCGATGCCTATGCAATGAATCGCTGAAAATCAGTTTTCAATCAGTGCTGCTGTCTGCATTTATACGACAGATGGAGTTGCGTTAATCTTGCTCGCACAGTAGCAGAAGCTTAGCCATTCAGATACATTACGACTGAGACCGCTGACATTAGCTATAGCTCGGCTCGTTCTATGTCAATGCACCAGTAGCAGTGTTTAGCTGCTAAGCTAACTAGCAGTCATCGGACCTGACAAGCCGGTGTCGCTTTCTCTGCATCCGACTGAACAGTGCACGTCCAATACATAAGCCGACACAGACATAACTTGCATTTGCACTCTTCGGGATACACTTACATAAGTAAACAGGTTGCTCTAACAGCAAAAATTATAATTGTAGTAGTCGTACTTACTATTCCTTGATGAGCACCATCTTCTTCTCGCCTGGCTGCGGCTGCGCGCAGATGCTGACGTCATGCCAATTATCAACAATGGATTGCTTCCGCCCCCTGTGCTCCGTGATTGGCTTATCCCATATGTACGTCACATTCTCAATTCAGTGATTCCCTTCTACAAGTGAATCCCCTTGGGCACTTTAGTGTTAAACACAGAGGATGATGGAAAGCATGGTTTATAGAACTTTATATTATATATAAACTTGTAACTTTAAATTATATAACAATATTGTGTATGTAAACTTTCAGGGGCTCTCTGGGCTGCTACTGGTGGTACAGTGGTCACAACACATTGCAGTGATGCTGCTGACCAGTATCAGGCATTCCAATCCACACAGTGAAAACTAGTGCCAAAGCAAAGAAATGTATTTACGAGATCATTTTATTAGGAATTTACTGTTATAGCCTTTTATTGGGAGACCACACTTGTCTGTTTGGTAAAAAAAAAAAAAAGACAGTGATTAACAGGACCCATTCTCAGGTCCTTAAAGTCTACACTGAAGTCAGATTGAGTACCTTTTTGCCGCGTTAAAAATATCAATGTGATCCTTTCCGTCTGTGCATGGCTTGCTTCATTTAACTTATAAAAATGTATAACACTGATTGCAAAACAGTGAATTTAATTTACAAAAAACAATAACAATTACAATCTAGTAATAACAAGAATAAAAAGTTTATTATATTAAATGAACAAGAGAAAGCTGAAATAAGGCTGCATTGCTTAACAGAGCCAGGAAGTGGCTTTCTGTCAAACTCGTGTCTGGCGTCATCCTCTTCCCTGTTTTGTCTTGTCTTTGGCAGAGGTGCAGCACTCTGTGTAGGAGTTTTGACTGTGCAGGCAAGCAGCAGCCACCTCAGGAAATTGTTGGGTCCTCGTCTGTCCCTCAGGAGGTGGATCCGGGCCGGATCAGAGCCATCTGAGGCGAGTCCCTCAGGGCCCCTCTACCTGTGCTGCTCCGTCTCAGAATCGCACATGACCACAGGGGGGCACTGTCATTAGTCCAACACCACTGAGTGGTGGCTGGTGGCTGGCTGGCTGCCTCAGCATTTTGAGGAGGGGAAGAATCGTCCAGGCGAAAGGAACTTATATCCATTCCCAGAAGGCAGTCTGATAGATTGGGGGGCAGGGCTGCTACCACTAGAGGGATTATCTTTCTGAGCATGGAGCTTGCCATTGGTGGAGGAGGAGGATGAGTTTTTGGTGTCCTGCTGTGTCTGATTGGCTGGCGTGTGCCGGGGGGAGAGGTGAAGGAGCCCTAGCACATCCCTCTGCACAGGGCTCATCTTGGACCCTGCTTTGAGCGCGCGAATGGGGCCCCCTGCAGGCGGTGGCTGAGACGCGCAAGCCCAGAACGTCTTTAGGTTGTGTATGGCCTGAACCTTCTCGTCGATGGCCGCCAGTCTGAGTCGGTCGAGAGGAGCGTCCCCTGGGCTAGAGCGAGAAGACCCCGAGGAGTAAGAGAGGGCGGGTGAAGGGGCGGAGCCTCCCGGCGACTGATGGCCGGAGCTGGGAGACACGTTGCTCGGGGAACGGGAGATGTGTCCACTGTAGGGTGAACTGGGGTACTTGAGCTTGAAGCTAGGGGTTCCACTGAGAGATGGAGATGGCCCACTGAGCGAAGGCGATGGCTGGCTATCTTTGAGAGAGGCCTCTGAAGTGGCTGGGCTGTTGTAGCCAGAACTGGCCTTCTGCAGGGATGAGGTGCGGGACGGGGGTTTGGGTCGGGGGTTCTGGTTCGGGGAAGGTGCCGACTGGCTCCCTCTGCTGGCAGGACGTGTGAAGGCGCTGGTCTCTGCCGAGCGGAAGCCGGACACCGGAGCCTCTTGACCTGCCCCCGCTGTCCTCTGTAGTGACTCCACGGCAATCAGGTGGCTCTGGGTCTCTTCTAGAATCTTCTGCGCCAGCTCCTGTGGGTCGAGCGGTTGCGGCGGTGGACGTTCCTCCTGCGAGCGAACTGTGCTGTCCGTCTCTGTGCTGGACTGGTCCGAGGACTCACCTGTGTCCGAGCTGCCCGGCGGTTTCTTGGGGGGGCTCGGCGGGGGTGGCGCTTTCACTGGCGAGGTGGGGGTGCTGACACTTCCTCTTGAGGATGTGCCAACTCCAGGGGTCCTTCCGCCCCTAGTCCCACCACCGCCTGCACCCGTGCCACGTGCGGCCCTGTGCCCAGTGGTCGTGGGCCGAGGAAGGGTTCCACGCTGGCCTGGTGCTGGGGCCGCTGCTAATGGCTCACTGCTAATGATGCTGTAGCCCTCGTACTCCTCCTGGGCGCCGGCTGCTGCTGCAGCCGCTGCTGTTGCCGTGGGAGATGAACGACTGCGGGGGATGGCGGCCTGGCGGGTGGGAAACAGCCCCCCAGCTGCTGCTGCACCGCTGCCCCCATCTGGCCGCGAGAGGAAGCTCAGGGAGGATGCCACCGAGCTGAGGCTGTAGAGGGAGATGGCATCGGATGCAAGGGTGTCCGGGCAAGCCGGGGAGGAGAAGGGCAGCGGCGGGCACACGGACTGGGACGACGCCAGGGACTCCAGAGAGGATGAGCTATCCAGACTGAATCGCTTGGGGAGCTCTGTGGAGTCTACAAGTAGAGAAAGAAAAAAGGGGAAAGGAAAGACAAGGATAGAAGATGGAGAAAAAAAAAAGAAAGAACAAGGGGGAGGAAAGAAGAGAGGAAAGGAGGAGAGATGGGAAAAAAGAGAGAAGATGGGTGTACAGAAGCAAAGAGAGGAGAGTGTTGAAGTATAGGAGTGAGGAGGTGAGGGAGAGGACAGGAGGAGTGGAGATGACAGGATAAAGGAGAGAGTCAAGAGTTGATCTATTGATTACCACTATAATATTCACAAAGCCCTTTGCAGGAGAACGTAATCTAAAATTGATATGTGTGTTGTACCGAACAAGGCAAGCAGTGATTGCAGAGCAAACTGCACGATGCGCCGACTGGCCAGCTTCCCCGTTTTCAACACCACCTCCTCCTGCCCAACCTCACAAAGGTCAAAACCTATATGCACACACATACACACACACACAGACACACAGAGAGAGAGAGAGATATCATAAAAGTAAACAGAAGGATGTAGGCTATCTTGATAATAATCTGTAGGCCAGTGTGGTAGAAACTATATACAGTAACTGCAAACATTTACTATACAGCTGACGAGTGTGTCTTTGTGTGTGTGTGCGCGTGTCTGTATGTTTGTGTGTGTATGTGGATGTATATGCATACATTCATGTGTTTGTGTATGTCAAGAGGGGTTTCACATATACATACATATATATATATATATATATATATATGTGTGTGTGTATGTGTGTATTGGGGGCTCCGTCCCACCGAGGGCAGCCAGGAACTCGTGGCAGCCTGGTAGTCTCCAGAGCTGGACACTGATGGACGTCTGGATGGGCGTCAGAGAGAAGTCCTGCTCCCTCTCCCCACTCTGCAGCTGGACCAGCACCTGGTGGAGCTACACACAGTAAAGGCACTATTACACACACGCTCACACACACACACACACACACACACACACACACACACACACACACATTCCACTCACAAATGCATTACACACAGAAATGTGTATACACACATAAAAGCACTTATGGATACTTATGGAAATATACAGACAAATCCACACAGACGAACACACCCTCAAGTTCACACTCCAAGGCACTGACATCCAGAATCTAGATGCATGCAACACACAATGAAAGAAGGAAATGCAACTAACACACACACACACACACACACACACACACACACACACACACACACACACACACCATGCAAAGCTACTGACATGCATGTGTGTTTCACAAGGTTAGGTTCAAAGGCAAACTTACCATGGCCACCACAGTCTTGGCAGCCTTTAGTGAGTCACAACGAGAAGAGAGAAAAAAAGGGAAAAGAATAGAAGAGAAGAGTAGGGGAGAGGAGAGGAAAGGAGAGGAGGGGAGAGAAGAAGAGAGGAAAGGAGAGGTGAGAAGAGAGGAGGAGAGGAGAGAAGGGGAGAGGAAAGGAGAGAGGAGAAAAGAGAAGAGAGGAGAGGATGGGAGAGGAGAGGAAATGAGAGAGGAGAGGATGAGTAGAATTCAGAGGATGAGACAGACAAGTGAAGGAAAAAGATGGATAAGGGGGAGCAAAGGGGGAGAGGTGTTAGTTGCAGTGGACAGTGCTTCTCTTCACTCTTAAACAACATGCTTTGAAGACATGCAGTCATATATGCACTTCTGTTTTAATCTGGGCCATACACAAATAACTCTGTGATTTCAGGCTGTCAATCTTATCTGACAAAAAGGAATTTCAACATCGCAGGATGTTAGTAGATTTAGCACTGTGTGTGTGTGTGTGTGTGTCTTTGAGAGAAAGAAAGAGAGAGAGAGAGAAAGAGGTGTGTGGGTGTGTTTGTGTTCTGTACCCTGTTGATGAGCTGTTCTCCTGCTTCTGAGATGGTGATGAGTTTGCAGAGGGCCTGAAGTGCTGAATGGGGCAGACCTGGATAGACAGACACACAAACACACACATACACACACACACGCAAACACATAAATGTATATTTAGGAAGCATAAAAGTAACGTACGTGTGTGTGTGTGCATATGCACGTGTGCATGTATATGCATGCATGCATGTTTGTGTGTGTGTGTTTGCATGTGTGCATGTATATGCATGCATGTGTGTGTGTGTGTGTGTGTTACCCAGCAATGACTGCAGGGTGGCGCTGCACTGCTGAAGCCTATCTCCCGGGTCTGCGGTGGGAAAGAAGACGGCAGCAGGAAGTCCAGTTCCAGGCAGGTCCAGACGGAATCCCACAGCCATTAGCAGGTTCTGCCAGCCCGGAACTCCTCCAACTTTATTCTCCACACTCTGCTGGGAGGTGTACATGGAGTTCCGCTGTCCGTTCTGGATTCGCTGCAGAGATTTCTCCACCTGAGGGAGAGAACCAACACAGAAACCATAAGTGATATTTACACAGACACAGTATAGATTTTTAGTCTATACTTGTATACTCGCACTTATATGGGGTCTGTCCTTGTAGTCACAGTTTACTGTAAGCATTAGCTTTTGTCTAGAGTGACACAGGACGAATGAACTGGCAGAACTGAAGGGCAGAAGGTTCTGTACACAAGTACACACCAAATTTGAGGCAAAAAACATGCAAACATGCATATGTACACACACAGACACACACACACACACACACACACACGCACGAGTTGAGGTCTGATCAGATGCACTAAGGTCTGAACATATTTTGGGCCTTGTCTGGGTTTCTCTCTCTTTGTCTCTCTCTCTCTCACACACACACACAAAACCATAGTCTCACCAAGTGCAGTAAGACCCTGAGTGCATCGCGGGCCTTGTCTGGGTATTGCAGGATCTCTGCCAGGGCTTGACCAATGAGAGACGACGCACTGTTCAACTTCACATCACTGCCAATCAGCATGAAACCTGGAAAAACACAAGTCTCATTAAAACACACACACACATAAACAGACACAAACAGACATAGACTTGCTCTCATGCACACACACACACACATCCTGTCTCATAGGTGTAACATGTCACACCTTTGGAACATTGGATAATATTAAAGAAGGATGTAGTGATCAGGATCAGGCATGAGAGAATGAGAAAAAGACAGAGATGGACAGAATGAGAGAGTGCTTGGGATGGTGGAGTACCTGCCCAGTTGGAGGGGTGGGAGAACTGTTTGCTGTTCTGGACACTCCTCATGGCGTCCACCAGGGCGCTGCTAGCTCTGGCGCCAGTCAGCAGCGACGCATAAAAGGTGTGTGTGAAGAGCTTGGAGGCAGCCACGGGCACTGGCCACAGCGACACACACACACACTGTGCCCCCGCCGCAAGAAAGGCTCGGGTCAGACCCACCACGCCGTCTGCAGTCACCTTACTGACAGATTCCTGATACGAGCTATACACACACACACACACACATTCGGCAGCACACCGACACACATGATCAAAACACAGACATACGTATGTAGAAAGAACACACAGACAAGTGCACAGACAAAACAACATTCGCTCAACTCACACACAGTACACACATACACATACACACATTACACATACACAGACAGTATAAGTAAACAGACACACACACACAGATACAAACAGACATGTCCATCACAGACCCACACAGACACATTAAGTATGAACAACACACATTGTCAAAACAACTTGTTGAACAAAGTTTTTCCTTTATGTTCCCACACTCATGCACACACACACACACCACACACACACACACACACAAAACACACATACTGACCCTAGCACGATGAGTTTGACAGGCAACTTGAGATCCAGTATGTCGGCTGCGGTGAGCAGAATGTCCTGGAGTGGTGTGCTGTCACAGATGCTCTCAGAGTCGCTAGCGTCGTCAGGGAGTGTGTGTGTGGCGTGCGTGTGTGTGTGCGAGGCGCCTCCGGCTGCGTCCAGCGCAGGACTCAGCACCAAGGCCGCCAGCTTCCAGGACACGTGCGTGGCGAAGTGGACACACTCGGCCTGCGACAGCGCCGCCATCACGCGTTCCTTGGTCGCCGCGGTGCCCGTCAACGCCTGGCAACCCAGTTGCTCGGCGACCATCAGAGCCTCCTCCTCCGCCGACGGCATCGGACCCCACAGCCATCGGTCCATTACGCCAGATGGTAACCGTGGGTTACCCACAACAGCTGCCATGGATATGCCCCCACTGATCTGACCTGTGCCAGGCCGCCGTGCCACCGCCTGAGGGCAGAGTAATCAATCAATCAATCAATCATCAATCATATTCCTGTATGGATCTTGGGATAAAATCATGCTCTTATAGTAATAACCATGAACATATGAACACAATTTAAAAAATGCAAATAAACACATGCATGACCACATAAAATTCTGCAAATGTATGTATGGATCTGCATTCATGTGTGTGTGAGAGAATAAGTGTGTGTGTGTGTGTGTGTGTGTACCTTGCTTGTGGCCGTGAGTCCTCCAATGGAAGGCACAGCGATGAGGCTGAATCTCTCGTACAGATACTCATTACTGCAGCTCCCCTTCAGTAGGGCGAATGGGATCAGATAGAGCTCCCCCTCCAGCACCAACACTAGCTGTTTCAGTCGACCAGCAGCTCCGCATGAGTGCATTAGGCCCTAAACAAACACACACACACACAGATCAGACGTTTCTGTTTTACCCCCGATACCCACTGTTTCAGTCAACCAGCAGTTTTGCATGGGCGCATTAGACCCTAAACACAAACACACACACACACATCAGTTTCCACTCCAGCATAACCTGCTACCAGAGTGTATCAAATCCTGAACAAACACACACACACACACACACACACACACACACACACGTCTCACCCCCTCCATTGGAGCGATAAGCAGGTCGTAGAGGGCTCTCAGGGGTGGCTTGCTGCTGCTGGTGCGACGAGGCAGACTGGAGCTCTCCCTCACTGGAGACACAGGGGCACTCGCGAGACTGGACATGCTGTGGAAACTCCTACACACACACACACACACACACACACACACATGCATGTACAGTACTTTACAAATTATGCTCATAAGAAACTTCTCGAAAACGATTACAACTATTCAACACACACACACACACACACAAATTCACAACTGCACACTCTGTGATACAAGCATACAGTTGTGATTTTTGAGTTTTACTGTAAAGTACAATTTCACAAATGCCAAACTGGAAATTGATGTAGGGAGAGCAAGGTCAGAATTTCATGGAGGTAGTAGAAATCCAATTATGTATCTAAGTAAAATGTAGTCACAAGAGGTCACATGACCTAGGTAGCATTGAGAAGAGGGGCAGGAAGGCCTGGAGGAGGAAGAGATGAAGAGAAGAGTGAGGAAGAGCAGCTTTACATGAGTGTTTCAGACTCTGAACACATACACACACACACACACACTTACACACACACAGGAAGGGATGAGGAGGAGGATGGTGCATGGCCTGTTGGGATACATTTAACTTCTGACCTGTTGAAGAGGCTGGTCCTGGAGACCCTCCTAAGGAAGCCGCTGGGGTCGGCCGAGGACAGACGATCTTCAAAGTCCAACAGATCGCCAGCCTCGCTCTCAGTTTCACTGCTAGCGCACACTCTATACACAAACATACAGACACCCATTCACACCCACAAAGTTAAAGAAATGTCAAGTCAATTGCATCAGTGTATAGAGTATGGGATTGGGAAAGAGTGAATTAAGCAGAAAGTTAGAAAGAATACATGGAAGAATGAAAACTGCAATTGAAATATAGGCTGAGAGAGGAAGAACTAAGCTACGACACAGTGATAAAGAGCGAGAGGAAGAATAAGAGAGAGAGAGACTGATATAGTGAGATGAAAGACATGATGAAAACATGAATGTAACGTATTACCTGCTGTAGTAGGACTCCACTCCCAGGGCCTCTCGTGTGCTGGCTATGTGCTGTTCCAGGGAGGAGCCAGCAGGGGGAGACCCAACCCCACCCCCACTCTCCTGGAACTCTGCTGACCCCTCCGATGTGCCCTCCCCCACATACACCTCATGGAACTTCAGGATACCTAACAGCCAGAGCACACACAGATAACCAGTGGAGTTGACGATTATACATAATGTACGTGTGTGTATGTGTGTGTATATATATATATATATGTGTGTGTGTGCGTAATCCAGGTACAAGTAGCCAGCTGTAGAGGTACTTAGTGGCCAGTCTTGTGTGTGTGTGTGTGTGTTTGTGTGTGTACCTGATCCAGGTGCGAGTAGCCAGCTGTAGAGATAGCCTGCAGCCAGAGAGTAGTAGAGCACCAAAGCCCGCTGTGCGTTAACCGTCTCCAGGATGGTCTCCACGGTGACCGGTGTGTAGGGGTCGTCTTGGTGACCTGTTTGTCTCTCTACCAGCAGGTCAGCAAATGCTCGAGTGCGCCCCCTCTCTGCCACCGCTAGTGCTTCATCATGATGACCTACACACATTTATGAACACACACACACACACACACAAAAACACACAAATGTCAGCATGTCTCTAGTTGATATAAACACTTATATATAGTAATACTATAGAGATTTGTATTAATATCATTCTGTTGTATTGTATGGGGGTGTGTGTATTTGTGTGAGAGAGTGTAGGTGGGTGGGTGTGAATGTGTGTGCATGCGCATATGTACTATTTGTGTTATGTGTAAATGTGTGTGTTGGTGAGTGTGTGTAAATTTGTGTGTATGTGTGTGTACCCAGGCTGACGAGGACTCTCTGCAGAGCTTGGTAGCAGGCTGTCTGCAGGTGGAAGAGGGAGAGTTTGTAATCTGTGCTGTGCTGAGCCTCATGCCGGATCGTCTCAAAGAGAGCAGACGCCCGATACAGCTGTAGGTAAATAGAACATACACACACATCATAAACATTAGAGCGCATTACACATCTGCAGTGTTGCAACACAACCAGATGGTGGCAGCAGACACCCATCCAATTAAACCACACACTTCTTTGATCATCACTTTAGAGGTGGCAACCTTGCTGCAGGTTGGATATGTGTGTGTGCGTGTACATATGTGCATTTGTGTGTGTGTGTATTTGACCATGTTACAAATGCATATGAAACACACACACACCTGGTGCTGGGCCTCCTCCAGATTTCCACTGGCCCACAGGGACAGACCCAACCGGTGGCGAATTTTTGCCTCATCTTCACGGCGGCTCAACTGCTCTGCCAGACGCAGACCTAGACAGACACAGATACACACACACACACACACACACGCACACGCACACACACACACACACACACACACACACACACACACACACACACACACAGAAACAGACTTGTAGATCAATTCGGTGGCGGTGGTAGCGTAGTGGTTAAGGAACCTGGCTAGCGTGAAAGTTGTGGGTTCAAATCCTAGCTGCCACCGTTGTGCCCTTGAGCAAGGCACTTAACCTAACTTAACCTCCCCTAAGTTGCTCTAGGGGAGACTGGCCCTGAACACTTTATAGTTGATGAGTTGTAAGTCGCTTTGGATAAAAGCGTCTGCTAAATGCATAAATGTAAATGTAAATTCAAATGGATATAGAATTATGTATTCTTATGTGTGTATATCACCTGATCCTCACCACTCATGTAATATGTGTGTGGGGGTTTGTGACATATGTGTGTATATGATACATATGTGTATGTAGGCATGTATGTGCACGGGTTAGTGTCTTACCTTCCTGTAGGTACATGACAGCCTGTGAGTAGTTGCGCAGTGTATGGTGTGTCCTGCCCAGGCTTCCATAGGCTAGCGTCTTCGCCGCCAGGTCGTTGGTTTCGGCTGCAATGCTGAGGTGCTGCTCCTGAAAGGCCACTGCCCTCTCGTGGTTGCCTAGTGACTCGTAGGTAAGGCCCAGGTTGCCGTAGGCGCGGGCTTGCCGCTCGCCACTGCCCGTCTCCGTGGCAATCTGCAGGTCGAGCTGGTGACAGCGGAGCGCCATCTCGTGCTCGCCCATCAGCTGGTAGACACCGCCCAGGCCACTGCTGGCGTCAGCCTCCAGGGGGCGGTCCCTGGTCTCCCGGGCGATGGCCAGCTGGCGCTCCAGGCAGGAGAGTGCTTGCTCGTAGTTTCCCAGAAGGCTGTGCAGTGCGCCTAGCTCGCCATAAGCGTGTGCCTTCAGCACGCACTCGCCCAGCTCGTGAGCCACCACCAGGCGCTTCTCAAAGCACACCAGAGCCTGCTGGAGGTGACCCAGGGCCCTGACAGTGACACACAGACAGAGAGAGGGATAGACAGGGTTAGATACCTACAGTTCCTCTACCCTCTCCCATTGGTGCCGGAAAGGGTTTTAAAGTGAGTATCCAAGATTGAAGAACCTACCAAGGGTTTGGAGGGTTCTCTCTTGAGAAAACGAATACAATTCTATCAGCTAAAGTATGATTCTTATGCGATTTCAGACAGAAAGAGAATGGTGTGAATACCAAACAGTATTTTCATGTCAGTTATCCAAGACTGCTGTTGGGTATACCCTCTCCATTACCTGTATCCCTAGTAACTCTACCCCTGCTCTAGTGCCTTTAACGTCTTCATTTCTTGTGCTCACTGACATACCTGTGTCCATTGCCCAGGCCTCGGTAAGCCCTCTCCTGGTCCTGCAGGTGGCTGAGGCTCTGTGCCACAGACAGGTGCTGCTCATAGTGCTTGATGGCCTCCTCGTGGTCCCCCAGGGCATCGTAGCAGTCGCCCAGGTTGCCGTAGGCGCGGCCCCGCTCCAGGGAGGCCTGGGAAGAGCTGAGCTGCTGCAGGGTGGCCAGCTGCTGTTCAAAGAAGCCCAGGGCCTCCTCCACCACGCCCATGTTCATTTTGGTAATACCCATGTTGCCATAGACACGCGCCTCTGCAGCTGGCTCCTGCATGAGTAATGCATGGGCATTAGTAATGCAAACATCAGATGTACATCTACATCAATAACTTGTACATCGATTATGCATAGATTAGATGTGTATGTCCATCAGTAACGTCCCTCAGTAACATCATACATCAGTAATGCAAAACTCACTAATGTGTTCAATGGTAACCGGTACATCAGTAATACAATCAGTAAAAGTCGCATTAAAAACTAACAGAGTTGTGTGTACTGTCACGTGCATGTTACGTGAATGAAAGTCAGCCCACTAGTGCCAAGTGCTGCACTATCATACCATCATATAAGCAGTTCATACTGTTTACATTTAATATATTATTTGTTTTTTTATTTTTGTTGTTTTTTTAAGGAAAGTTAAAACTAAATGAAAGAGGGTTATGTGAGCTGTGATAAGTGATATTAAGTGAAGTAATCCCACCTTGAGACGCTGTGCCAGCTGCAGCTGGTCCTCGTAGGAGTGGAGCGCCAGGTCATAGTGACCCTGTGCCATGTGCACGGCGGCCAAGTGCCCGTGGGCCTGGAGCTCCCCCTGCAGGTCACCCAGCTGCTGCTGCACGTGCAGTTCCTGGGTGTGGTAGGCCAGCGCTCGCTCGTACTGCTGCAGAAGCCGGTGGGCCGCTCCGAGAGCCGCGTATGCCCCGGCCTCCATGCGTCTCTCGCTCTCGCCGCCACCGCCGCTGCCGCCCTGCGTCTGCGCCGACTGTGCTAGGGCCAGCTGCTGCTCGTAGAACTGGATGGCACCGGCAACGTCCTTCTTACACACGTAGATGTCGCCGAGGTTGCCCAGCGCGCGGAAGCGAGCCTGCGCATTGCCCAACGCCTGCGCCAGCGACAGAAGGTAGCGCTGGCACTCTTCGGCCTGGGCGTAGGCGCCGAGCGCTTTGTGTGCCAGGCCCAGGTTGCAGTAGGCCTTAGCCTGGCTCAGCTTGTCATGCAGGTCCCTGGCCAGCGCCAGGTCCTGCTCGTAGTATTTGACAGCCTGCTGGTAGTTGCCCAGGCAGTAGTGGGCGTAGCCCAGATTATGGCACACTTTCCCCTCGCCCTCCATGTCCTGGAGGTCGGGCGCCAGGCGAAGGTACTGCTCGTAAAAGGGCACGGCCTGGGCGTACTCGCCGCGCGAACAATGGAAGTTGCCCAGATTGCCCAGCGCCCGCGCCTCGCTCTGAACGTCACGGAGCTCGCGGGCGATGCCCAGGTGGTGCTGGTAGTGCTGGAGGGCGCGGTCGTGAGCTCCCAGCGCCTGATAGGCTACGGCCAGGTTGCCGTGTGTAGAGGCCTGCGAGGCGCGGTCACTCACCTCCATGGAGATCTGGAGCTCCTGCCGGTGGTAGCGCACAGCCTGCTCATGGAGGCCCAGGGCGTTGTAGGCGTTGCCCATGTTGCCATAGGCACGGCCTTGGGCGGCGTAGTCATTGAGCTCCTGGGCGATGGCCAGGTGGGCCTTGTGCAGCTTCAGGGCCGTCTCATAATCCCCGCACATTTGATGGATTATACCTAAGAGGAGCAGAGGAGAGAAGAGGAGAAGAGGAGAAGAGACGAGAAGAGGAGGAGGAGGGAAGAAGAGAAGAGGAGGGAGAGGAAAGGAGAAGAAAGTGCAGGAGGGAAGAGGAAAAAGAGAAGGGAGGATAATGAGGGGAGGGAAGCAGAAGGGGAAAAGAGAGGTGAAGAGAGGAGAAGAGGAGAGGAGGAAGGGGAGGGAAGCAGAAGAGGAAAAGAGAGGTGAAGAGAGGAGAAGAGGAGAGGAGAAGAGAGGAAAAGAGGAGGAGGGAAGAAGAGAAGAGGAGGGAGAGGAGGAAGGCAAAGATTTTGTGAAGAGAAGACAGGAGGAAAGGAAATAGAGAGGGGAGGAATAAGAGAAGAGAGGGAGAGGAAAAGAGAAGAAAGTGCAGGAGGGAAGGGGAAAGAGAGAAGGGAGGAGAGGAAAAAAGTAGTGGAAGAGAGAAGAGGACAAGAAACTTCATCTTCTCTCACCAATGAATGCTTCATTTATTCTTTCCTGTCAATCATCTCCTCAGCTCCTCAGTTAATTCTCGAGATGGGAGTTTGCAGAGCTTACCGAGAGAACACAGCTCTGATCAGAACATAAACACACACACACACACACACACACACACACACACACACACACACACACACACACACACACACACACACACACACACACACACACACACACACACACACACACACAGCCTGTGTCTCAAGTGGGAGTAATTAGAATCCATGCTGCCTGAGGCTTCTGAAAATAACCTTCCTGCATCCCAAGTCTGAAAGACAGCAAGACAAGCACACACACTCACAATCTCACACACACACACACACACGATCTTTCCCCTGCCTTTAGCATCTCTGAGAGATGAACACTGTGAATAATGCAGTCAACAGTGCTATATAAAACACCTCATTAGACAACCTCTCAACAGTCCTTCTACCCAAAAAAGTTCCAACCCCCCTCCACTTTCTTTTGTCCCACTTGAGAAGTAAACACTTTGGGATGATGATCAGTTAGCTAGGCAGCGAGTGTGTGCCAGGACTGTCTGTCTGTCCGTCTGTCATTCAGTGACTGTATTAAATGGATGGATGTATTTGTTGTGGACACCTAGTAGCCTCCAGACTCCAGTAAACTGTCTAGACACCAGTAGTTTGCTCACACCTGAAACGGAACAAACAAAAGGGAGTATTTGGAAGCAAATTATTTGGGCCATGGACTTCATCAGTTGAGGCCTGAGGCCTGTTCTGTGTTTCAGCACCCAGACTTTCATACATGAATGTGTGTGCTCTTGAAATTATTTTTTAAAGACCTAAAACCCCCAGACTGTTGATATGATCTGGAAAACCATTACGCCGAAACCAAACAGCAAACTGGTAGCTAATGCAAACTGATCACAGAAAATTGGTGTCAGCAGACATTTTGCTATTTGGTTACGTACCACATTTTCTCTGATTTGGCAGGAATATCGCCTACTTTGAATATCACCTGATTTGAATATCACCTACTTTGAATATCAACTGCTTGCAATATCGCCTACTTTGAATATTGACTTTGATTTTTGGCCACCATTGACATAAGGGCTTTTTATATGTATATACTATTAAATATTTACAGCTTAGAGTCTGGAGGCTACTTGAACAGAGCTGAGGTTTACAAGCAGCAGGGAGCCAACATCAGACCTCTATCCTTTGGGCCCTCCAGTTCTCTACAACCCCTAACCTCTCCAACCTCTCATCCCGACCTGTGTGTGTGTGTGTGTGTGTGTGTGTGTGTGTGCATTTGTCTGTCCGTGCTGCTGATAGGGCTAGTCTTCATGTTACTGCTCTCTCAGCAGAAACACACACACAGAGCTTAAATTGCCTGTGCTCAGGGCCAAACGTGAGCTCTCTCTTCAATAAGCAATGAGCTGAGGGGAGAACGCCAGCCGGCATGGCTCTGCTGAGCCCACCACACCACATCACAGAAAGTCACATGACCAGTGGCTCGAGGGGTAGGGGGGGCTGTCATGTGACCTGGAATTTGCCTTTAAGAGGCATACTTTAGCATAAACCATCAATGTTCAGCAAAAAACAAACATCTGTTCACTCAAGTTAGATTAGGTAGCTCATGACCCTTAACCCCTAA
>JAIFZK010000014.1:12525000-12550000 GCA_027481765.1 Tenualosa thibaudeaui
GTGTGGGGGGGGGGGTAGAAAAAGAAAAAAGGAAAATAAAGAGAGTAAGAGAGTAGGTGATAGAGAGAGTAGGTAGACAGAAGATAAGAAAGGCCATAAGAGAGAAGGAGGGAGAGTGAGAGTGAATGTGTGTGTGTGTGTGTGTGTGAGAGAGAGAGAGAGAGAGAGAGAAAGAGAGAGAGAGAGAGAGAATTTGGTTTGTGTATATAAATATCATGGATACATGTATGTACATCATACTCTATCGTTTACATGTTATGCTTCAGCAATGCAATGAACTATTTGTCGTGCCACTTGAATTAAAATTAATTGAATGGAGAGAGAGAGAATGGAAGAGAAAAAGAGAGTGAACAAAAGAGAGGACATGTCTATCTTTTGAGGAAATCAACAGTTTCTGCACAAGTACAATAACCTGGCCTAGTCAATAGCCTTTCACACACACACACACACACACACACACACACACACACACACACACACACACACAAATACAGAAACACAGAGACACACTTACACACATAGAAGCATGCATACTACATACATGCAGTTACACACATTCACATACACCGGCACACATGCACCAGCATACACATCTGCAGACAGAAGACCTTTCATCACCCAGGAATTGCAATGTTGATCTTCAGGGAAAGTGTATGAGTACCCACACGTGTAGGAGTGGGTGGGATGAATGATCAGCAGGTCAGAAAAGAGACATGAAACACATGAAAAAAAGATGACAGATAATACAAATTGCAAGATAGACACCTGCATCCTCATAATCTGGTTGTGCATGTGTGTGTGTCTGTGCATGTGTGCGTGTGTGTGTTTGAATGACATACAATGGAGACAACAACAATCTGCTGAGGTTGTAATACCGGTAAAAGGAACACCTTACATCTTATTGTCCAGACAACACACACACACACCTCTAGTGCAGACAAACTCTCGTGTGATGCTGAGCTAGAGAAACCTGTGCAATATTATTGTAATCTAATCCAGCAGTCTCAGAAAACTCAATAGAGCACACAATTACTCATACACTTTATACCCATTTCTGTCTCTCCATCTCACACACACATACAAACACACACACACAGACACACGCAAACACACTGTGAACGACTGTGGTGTACTGTAATTAAGGATATGAATAGAGGAGTTGATTGACTGATTACAATGAAAGGCTGAAGAGGAAAGTAGAAAAGAAACGCATGCGCCACATAAAATCACTCGGCTGAAACCTACATATAACCCCTTGGACCTTTCCGGCTCCAAAGTACGCCTGACAGCGCATCAAGCAACAGCATCAGGTGACACTGACCACCTGCCTCCCCATCGTTCTTCTTGTTCTACCAGCTCACAATATCTCACACACTACTATACAGCTCAAAACTGTACACTCTTTCGGGTCAAAATAGCAAATAAACAGAATAAACATAATTTTCCACGTAAACGTCAGGCTATTTTTCCTTCTTACCTTTTTCCGTGGCTGCCATTTCATCATATTTGTGAATCAAAAATGGTCAACATCCGAAAATTACACGACCCTGATTAGTCTGAAACTCAAAATATCACACAGGCGAAACAATTCCGCAGAGGCACTGTGTTTTGCGGCTAATGAGTCTTCTTTGCGCGAGGATGCGAGATCCCACGCGCTCCATACAGTCACCCAAAGCGATGAGGACTTGACGGAACCGCCGTCTGATATTTCATCCTCGGAGAACATTAGGGAAAAGTATTGTCCCGCATTCTGCTATCGGAGCTGAAAGGTGAAATTGAAAATATCAACTTTCAAATCTGTAAGTACCTACTGGGGAAAGACGACACTGTCTAATGCCATACTTCAACTCAGAATATGACCGTAGGAAACTTTTTCTTTGATGAATGTTGATCGATGTCAAAGGAATGTCTTGATATTCACCACGGAGTTTATGTTAACCAAAGGCGGCAAAATTCTGTTGCTGACTAGAAGCAAAAGTACATCCTTTACTTATGAAAACACATCGGCACTCCAAGCAACCAAATCCTTTCAAATTCCAGAGAGACAACGTAATTCCATCCACCACATCTCAAAGTGGGCGGCATAGAGACAAACGCAACTTTCAAACGTGTGGAACAAGAGCGATGTGCTTTCTGAAGGAATATTGCATTCGCGATGAGTTCCTGAAAAGTTCGATGTGAATCCTACATGGGCTGTAGCCTACATCTGACCTGAGGGCTAAGGACTGATAGCTTTCTTAACGGCTCATGTTGCGCTCTGAGAAGGAGATGGAGGGAGAGTGAGGCAAGTCTGACTCTTAGCTGCAGGGTCATAGAACCCACACTGCTTCCCTCTGTCTTCTCTTTCCCACTCCTCTCTTCTCTGAATAAACCAGCGACTCCAACCACTTTCCCTTGGCGAATCCACTGAAGAATAACCAAATACTGAGGTGAAAGGTGGCAGTGGATCGTAAAGTGCGCGTGAGAGGGATTTAGTCAGGATGCTGTGGGCTGGCTGATGCACAGGTTTTCCCAGTGTCTGTTGCCGTTACAGAAGACTGAGTAACCAGACTCCAACCAGGCCAGCAGGGATGTGAGGCACTGCTGCAGGGTCTCACGTTGCCAGGCTGTGTTCACTTTAAGGCGTGTATGTGTGTGTGTGCACATTTGCTTTAAAATCATGCAATGTGCTGTGTTCATATGTACAATCTGTATGTATGCGTGTGTGTGTGCGGGTATGTGTGTGTGTGTCTGTGTCCTCTGGCCCTTTGACATCCCATTGTGTCACCTGAGGTGCAGTGTGGTTAATCTCTGGGAGCCCCATCAGATGTATCATTTTCAGAAGGTGCCAACAGGTGCTAGAGGAGGCCCCCTCCCCAGTTAGAAAACACAGTCATACACACACAGGGATGCTGTGAGCTGGGGGAAAAGTAAAAGGATTCCATAGGCGCTCTATCAGAAAGCACAAACAACAGTATAAGAATACATTCTCTTTTGATCATGTGAGGGAAATTTGATCTCTGCATTTATCCCAATCATAAATTAGTGAGACACACAGCACTCCGGGGAGCAGTGAGGGGTCCTTTCCCCTTGCTCAAGGGGACTTCAGCTGTAGATGTACTGGTCGAGGATCAAACCCTTCGGCAATCCTTCAGTTTCAAGCCCAAAGCCCTTACCAGTAGCCCAGGGCTCTCCTCTCACTTATAACTCCCTTGTCCACACCACATTCCCTCACTTTTGCATTCACATTTGAACTCACTAAAACACATCTGAACTCAAACACAAATGTAAAAGTATATATTCCTTCAGTAAACCTATAAAACTGACCAGTTTAAAAGCAGAAATCATGAAACCTTTAAGTATGTATGTGGTTCATCAGTGACTGTGCTGCATGTGTGTGTGTGATTTTTTTTGAGGAAATTACCTCTGATTCTTCAGTTTCTACAAATATGACCACTGACTTCCTGTCAGTTTTTTACCATGTTTTCTCCTCTCCCCCAAACTATACTGCTGCTGCGCTCCAACTGTTAGGTATGTGTGATGCTCTAAGGGTGTTAGACAGCTAAATTGCCTTAAGGAAAACCACCAAAGACAGGGGAAGAAATTGTGTTAGCTGACGTACAGATTTAGCTATAACCTCGGTAGCCGCAGGGTGTGTGGAGTTGGTGCTGGTAAATTAGGTTAATGATCAGACTCCGCCCACACCACTGAACTCGCCTCAGGACAGAGGCAGCAGTGACAGATCCCATCGTCATGGAGACATACTCATCCTGCACCCAGATATATAATGCTCAAAATATTGCATTTTATAAGCCTACCTTGAAACCTTTAGCAAATAATCCTAAAAGTCTTTTTAGGCTGTTCCTTCTCATTACAGTTTTTGCCAATCATTTTCACACAATGTCACAAAACTCTTAACACTTTCACAACAACCATAGACAATGGAAGCCAGTGTTCTCTTTTGCATTGCTTTAGGACAAAATGCAATCAATCACCCCTTCATCTGAAATTCATGGATACTTCTAGTCAATTTTCACCTCCAACAAAATTATGTACAACTACAGCAGGTTTTGCAGATATTTAGATGCTAGATACTCTTTAGATTTAGATACTATTTAGATTTAGATACTCTTATCAAAACAGTTAAAGGGTAGGTTTGGCTTTTTACACTTAAAGCCTTGTTTTCTGATCATCAATGGTTAAGATTAAAATTTTGATGAATGCTTCTGTTCTGGGAATTTTCAGTTGTTGCGGTAGAAACGCCCTTCACCCACCTACAGAATGGCTGCATAGGTGCACTGCTGCAGTCTTTCCTAAAATGCATTAAAGTTAAGTTTGTAAAGTGGTCAGGTAGGTTCACTGATACGCTGACGCAAAAATCATTGCAATGCGCATTGCTTCAAATCTTAGGCGGAAGTTTACATATGGATGTGATGGACTTGGGTCCACAATTGAGCATGAATGGTCAAAAACGTGTTGGAAACCATACTAACCATATTTTTGTGTCAGCATATGAGTGAACATTACTGACCACTCAGTGAGTTTCATGATATATTCAGTTAATCTACAATATATTCAGTTAATCTACATAGAAGTCTATTTACATGTTTTCCCTATTTACTGTTTTGTAAGCCTATTTACATGTATTACTTTTTGTAGTGGGACATTATATGAGAACCTCAAGTGATGTAATACCCATGTAATGACCATTGACCTTTTCGCAGTACAACATGCAGGAACAGGAAACAAGGTAACATGGTAAACTAGGTGATATGCTAGATGACCCCGATTTTCCGGGGATAGGCCTCGATTTTGGTGGTCTGTCCTTGATAAAACACAACAAAACTCATTGTCCCTGATTTTATAAGTTAAAACATTACTAATGTTAATGATATTGACTGTAGGAATAGGAATGTCCCTGATTCATCTTGTGTTTTACAGTAAATAGTATAGTAGTAGTATGTCATTTAGGAAACAGACACACTTCTATTGTGATTTTGCATTTTCACATTCCTTCAGTTTACATAGATGCGGAGAAATATGTGTTCAATCACTGCATGTGCCATTTATCTACTGCCAGAGGTACACCAATACATAAGAAATTCACTTAGATAGTATGGTATTGCAATATATATGACATAACATGTGCTGTACATAACATGTAACAAAGCTGATCAATGTCAAAACTTATGAGAAAACCTATATTTTATGTGTTTTTTTCTATTTGTTTTTGTGTTCCTTACACATTGATTGCCATTGACGTGTCGCTGAGTGAGGTAAGTAGGCTACTTGCAGTTAAGATGTCGATGCATGAGGTCAGTCCTCTACACCTGGACCTTAGAGGGATACAAAGGGTGCTGGTCAAATGCGCTGAGCCTCTGCTGAATAATTTATAAATTGAAAGAGAAACACAATCTCACAAGCTATTGTCAGACTCAGTAAAGTGAACATGAGAATCAGATGACCAAACCCAAGTTTTGTCTGTGTGAATAAACTGGCACAGTATTTAGTAAGCGTGACATGAGAATGCAAAGGAAGGAAACGAAGGAGAAAAATACCTAATAGACGGATCTGGTGTGTATCTGAGCAATGAGAACTGATGTGTTGCTCAACCAAACTATAGTCGAGCAGCATTCTACTACAGTACTCTCACTCTCTACTTCTATACTTCACTCTATTCTACTCTACTCAGCTCATCTAAACTCTACTCAAATCAAATCTCCTCTCCTCTGCTCTCCTCAACTCTACTCTGTTCAACTCCATACTATGTTCTCTATTTTACTTTCCCCACTTTACTCTACCCTACTCTTCTTCACGCTGCATCACACTACACATTACCCTACTGTGTTCCTTACAGAAAATATTAAAGTTTTACTACATGTGAATATTAAGGTATTTTACTTAAAGAATTAGTCAGTCTAACCAACTAACCATTTACCAGAATACCGGTATACCGATACCAATTGATTTACTGGTATTGATTAATCGATTAATGGTTGCAGCCCTGCTAACCATTCTGTGCTACTTTGCACATCCTCATTGTCTCTCTGCAGTTTGTGCATGCATGACCACAAGACGTGGAGTTCACGCTATGGTCCAAGGAGCACAGAAAACAGAAATCCTCTTACACACACAACTGGGGCAAGAATGTGTGTGAAGTCCTGTTGAATAACCCACATAAATAAGGCACGGGTTTATAACTGCATGGCTTTGGGTTCCTTCGTAACGCCAGATCAATACAAGTTCCCACTGGATGAGGCACTTCAGCACTGTAAATCAACCCCTTAATCCTGGTGTACCAAAAGCCACACAAACACACACAACCATAAACAATACACTCATTCTGGAGTTGAAGTGAAGGGTATTATGTATGTATGAACTCCTGTGTAATTTATGCATGACTTCATATGTATAGCTGTCTGTGTGTGTGTGTGTGTGTGTGTGTGTGTGTGTGTGTGTGTGTGTGTGTGTGTGTGTGTGTGTGTGTGTGTGTGTGTGAATGCAAGTGTGTAGCTGTGAGAAAGAGTGTTTTTTATGACCAACAGTGCTGTGTGTAAGAAAACAAATGTGTGTGTGTGTGTGTGTGTGTGTGTATAAGACATATGTATGTACAAGAGTATGTATGTACAAGAGTGTGTGTGTTTTACAAGCATTGGTGGAATGACCCTTATCAGTGCCGTGGGTTCTCTCACTGGTGTTCTACATTCATTCTACATTCTACAGGGAATCAAACATTGAATACCTGAAAAGACCACACACCAAACTCTCTCTCTCTGTCTTTCATGCACACACATACACACGCATGCACCCCCCCAGCACACACACACACACACACACACACACACACAATATACCATTTAACATTTCGATTTTTTGACCTCAGGGACTATGCATTTTATGGCTGCCATCTCCCTGCTTGACACTGATTGGAAATTTAATAAGTGCACCCTGGAGACACACACACACACACACTCAACATGAAGACACACACACATACACACTCCTTTGAGATCTGCACCCTTGAGACAGACTGTTCACTCACCCCAACCCCCACATCTTCACCATGGAGATGGACACACACACACACACAGACACTCACACACACACTCACACACACAGAGGAGATGGCCTGCTTTTTATTTGGTTCCTCGCCCAGAGACCGTGAGATGTGGCCTTTTTCTCTCTCTTTGCCCCAAACTCCCACTGTTAGAAGAAGGTCCCCCATTGGGTCTATAATGCCATCATGTCTGTGGATGCAGGGAAATTAAATCACCTGAATTCCTCCCCGGCAGCAGAGAGAGCCACAAACAGCAGGCAGACAAGAGGTGTACAAGAGATGTACACCCATGGTCCTATTAAAAAAACTTGTATTTCTGTGTCTGTTGTATGTTAAATTGCTACATGTCCTTACATCTGATTCTTACTATGTCCTAGTAGAACAGTACAGGCCATACTATAATCACCCATATGTAACTTTCAGCTAATTTGTCTAATGTGGACACAGACAGCAGCAGGAAACCTAGAGACAAGTGAAGTACCAGTGGAGACAACATCAAGACACAGCAGCAGCACAGACAGACAGAGATACAGACAGCATCAGAGACAACAGAATGGACAGTAGCAGGGAAGACCAGCAGAGACCAGAACAGCACAGACAGAGAGCCACAGTCAGAGCAGCACAGACTGCAAACAGAGGTAAACATAACAGCAAAGGCTGCAATGTGATCTTGAAGCTGGCTGAGATGACCACACACACACACATAAAAACACACACACACACATACATACTCTCACTCATGCATGCAGGAATGTTATACACACACACAAAACACACATGCACAAAGCAGGTGAAATAACATCTAATGTGGGTTTGTGGTGGTGGTCCCTCTCCATCTGCACACAGCCACACACACACACACACAGGAACTCAGCAATTTGACTCCATGTTCATACATGTGTTTAGCCCAGGCAGACTGTTTCAGAGTGTAGTCAGAGGGTGGACTAGACCTTTCAAGTTGACAGCAACTCTGCCTATGTCTCCACTCTGCTGGTCCACTCTATAAAGAGTCTTGACCCTCAGACCATCTTATCTGGGTGGACCAGTTGCCCTGGAGACATCTCCAAGCACACATGTTGTCTCAGATAACAGCCATGAATCACCTTAAAGCACAACACCTCATGACCTCTCATGACCCCTGACCTTTTGTGACCTCATGACTCAAACAGCACCAATGACCCCCTGCTCGCTCACAGAGTGACCCCCAACCTCAGAGAGAGGCTCCGACCTGACTGGTTGGCACAGAGTGTGAGTCAGACTGAAGCAATTATGTGACTGGCTGGTAGAGTGTTGGACAGATAGCAGAAACAATGTTATTGGCTGTAAGACAGAAAAATGGTGCAGAAATGGTGTGATTGGCTAGGTAGCCCTCTCTTGATGTAGCACTGAGACTGGCAAGAAAGGGCAGTGTACTGTACTGTGAATGATGCCAGTGTGTGTGCTTGGTTTTAACACAATTTATCAGCCAAGGGGGAGACACAGATAGAGAGAGACTAATTGCCAGCCAACTAGGCAGACAGACTGGCAAAAGGTTACACAGCACTGTGGCTGGTCACTAGAATTTAGCTTTATAGCAAACGTGTGTGTGACTGGTCTGAATTGCTCTCTCTCTCTCTGTGTGTGTGTGTGTGTGTCTGTGTGTGTGTAAAGACTGTAGCTATTAGGGTCTGCAGCTGAAGCATGACATGAATAAAGCTGTCCTGACAGACAGATCAATAGAATAAGGAGCCCTTTTTCACTACTGATCTCTGAGAAACGCATGAAGCCCCTTAGAGCAGCTCTCTGATAGACCTATGAGACCAGCACCTCTCAGATAAGCATCAAACGGCACATTTATTATAGATGTGAAAATTACATCTCTGATGGAGGCATGAAACCAGCACATCTCTGTATTAAACCAGCATAGATAGGGGTGTATAAAACAAGAACATATCTGATAAAGGCATGAAACCAGCACAGTTCAGAGTACATTGCAGTAAAGTAGCACATTTCAAATACTCAATACTCATCAAATCAGCACATATTTGATAGATGGACCACATCAATGCATCTCTGATACACATTAGAACACTGTCAGTGCATGTCTGACTGGCTAGAATCATTACTGTAAAAAAGCACACCTTTGACAAAGAAGCATGAAACCAACACAACAGAGGCAAGAAATCAGCATGTCACATGGAAACCTTGCTGCAAATCTCAACCAGATTAAATCAGCATATCTGAAAGAGTGGGTTGAAACCAGTGTATCTCTGTTATGCATGAGAAATCTCAGTGCATCTTTAATAGATGCATTACATAACTACACGAAACAATGGATGTATGTCATGTAGTGTTCCAGACTGTGTATGTTCTGATGTGCGTGATGGGGTGTGAAGGAATGTGTGTGCTGTGTGGTACGGTGTTGAAGGCATGCCTGCTCTGCTGGGCTCAGACGTGACCTTAGGAGGATTCCAACAAATGATCAAGACACAAAGAAAACAAAGTGATAGCCATTATTGATCCAGGCACCACTGCATATTGGAGAGACGTTAGCTGCTAATCAATAGCAGATCCAGCCTGTTGTTCCACAATGAGAGGCATCAGCATCTGGAACTATGGGATGGATATCACTCAAGGTCAGTCCGTCTGTCTGTCTGTCTGTTAGTCTGTGGTAGGTCCTTTTCAAAGACTGGGCTCCTCAATTGGGAGTATGATCCCCACTTGCCACTGACACATCAAAGCTGCATTGACATTCTCAAATTCAGAGCAGAACACACACACACACAGACACACACAAACACACACACCTCACATATACAAATGAGGAAGGAACAAACAGCATTCAAGCACACTGTTACCATGACATACAAAAAATGGAACCTTAACAAATTACAGCCTTCTCTGGTATAACAATACAGCAATTCAGACAAAACTTATGCAAACAAGCTATAAACACACCATTTATTTATAAACACTGTATAAACACAAGATTCATGCACAGATTTATGAATACAGCACACAAAATATGAAACCAAAAGCCTACGAGGGCATTAACACAAGATTCCTGCACACTCTTCAAGCAGAGCAGGCAGCCTCGGCTAAACACCCATCATGTAGACACAGCATCTCAACCCAACCCATGCTGACCACAGCCCACTGCCACTAATGGAAACACTGGAGAGTGACTGGAAAGCGCACACACACACACACACACACACACGTCTGTGTGTCTGTGTCTGTGCACACATACTCTTCAGAGGATGTTTTTCTCTGAGACCTGCAACACCACACACACACACACACAGGAAGACCTCAGTGTATTTTTCCCCTGAGGTCTGTAATTACTAATGTCTTATTTGACTTCATGACTGCTGGGGCCCTTATTAGAGGCCCTGCACTCCTCTGCTGAACCAATCTCTATCTCTCCACTCCTTTCTCCCTCTGCTCATTCTGTCTTTTATTCCTTACCTCTCTCTGTCTTTTTTCTCTCTTCTTCCTTCCATTCTTTCAATTTTTCTCCAGCTCGATTTTTCCCTCTCTTTCCCTCTCAACCACTCCTTCTCTCTTTGTTTTTCTCTCTCCCTCTCTCTGTACTTACATTTCTTCTTTTCTCTCTGTTCACCTAACCTCCTCTCACCACACACTCTCAGGCTGTCACTGTGTATCATTGTTAAGGGGAACAAAGTAAAGCAGAGGGCTAACATGGGGTGATCCATAAGCTACTGACTGTTAATATTATATGTGTGTGTGTCCTGTATATGTGTGAGTGTGTATATATGTGCATGTGTGTCTGTGTGTGTGTGTGTGTTTTGAGAGAGCAGTCTGGAGTCCATGAGTGTAGTGTGCATAGTAAGGTTAGAATGTGTGTGTATGTGTGTGTGTGTGTTTGTGTGTGCGTATGTGTGGTTGTGTGTGTGCACTGAGGTTAGGCAGCTGGATCATAGTATATATTCTGAGGATGGAAAGTGTGTGGGTATATTTGTCAATATCAATGTGTGTGTGTGTGTGTGTGTACGTGTGTGTGTAGAGGAGAGAAGAGAGGAAGTCTTAGCCACACAGTGAGGCCCAGCCATAGGCTTCAAACGGGAGTCAGAGCGAGACCCAACCACAAACTGCTGGCTGGCAGTCTGTGCTTGTGTGTGTGTATGTGTGTGTGTGTGAGAGAGAGAGAGAGAAGGAGAGACAGAGAGAAAGACAGAGACCGTAGTTGTAAGTGTATGTCCTTGAAACTCCAAGAGGTTTGAGTGTGTATGACAAAGATAGTAAAGTGTGTCTGTATATTGTACGAGAGAAATGGAGGTGTGTGTTTGTGAGAGACAGAGAGAGGGAGACATCTGAGTGTATTGACTGACTGATTGAAATTTGGTTGTGTGTGTGTGTGTGTGTGTGAGAGAGAGAGAGACTTGCATGTGTGTGTATGTATTGTATGTGTCTAAAAGAGGTGGAAGTGTGTGTTTGTGTGTGTGTCCCTTTACAGCTGACCCTGCTTACAGAAGAGAGGCCCCTCATGTGAAAAGCCTCATTGTGAGGGTCAGCTGAAGCCCCTCGCATGAGTGAAGCTGAGTGTGTGTGTGTATGTGTGTGTCTATGACTCAGCAACTGAACCTTTGTTTCTGAGCAGATGAAAAAGCATTTTCAGTGTATGTGTGCACGACTGTGTGTGTGTGTGTGTGTCGGAGGGAAACCAAGCAGACAAATCCTCATGTGTCACGAGAATCACTGAGAACCACAGCCTCTGCATCACAGCAGCATGTGACCGGATCACTCTGTGTGTGTGTGTGTGTGTGTCTGATATGGGGAGAGCAGCACATCTAACACCCAAGTCTACCTCTTTTCAACTCGTTTTATTTTAATTCTGTACTCTCTCTTCTCTTTATTAAGTGTCTTTGGGCCTGTGAATGTGTGTTTGTGTGTGTGGTTGGGTATTTTCCAACTTAATATAAATCTGAGCAGCAATCCTCCCTGTACTATGTTACTAGAAAAAAGAAATGAAGTTAGAAGCCAACACACACAGACAGACCATACTGTATGTCATAGTAAGGAGGTCTTGAGCCTGTCAGAGTAAACTACCAGTACATATCCTACATGATCATATGGCCCTCTCAGTGTTGGCTCACCTCACCTACTGGCTTTCTCTTTTTTGGGCTTATTAAAGTCAGTCATTGCGTGTGAGTTCTGAGTTCTCCAGGCATCTGCCATATAGGATTTTCCTCAAAGTCTGCATACACACACACACACACACACACAGACGGTGAGACAGAGGGACAGTGAACTACAACCTTGACACCTAGTACATAATTTTCGTACTTGTGGTTACACATAATGCATGTGCGCCATCTACTGTTTTTCCAGTGAAGTGCGTCATCCCATCCAAACAGCTTGCCATAGGTCAGTTTAACATTCAGTGACTAATGCGCATCACTGAAACATTTATTTCATTTTATTTTAGATGTGTTTTACAGAGTGTTTCTGCTTGTGCATACGTATGTGTGTGTGTGTGTGTAATTGTTTGTAAGGGTACAAAGAAGTCGCAGAAGTGGACCTGCACAACAATCTCCAGGGTTACCAATGGTTACAGGACTCCCTGCGGTGCCTCTTACCAGATTGGTTGATAGGAAACCATGAGAACGACTGAGAGTCCTTCTTTCAAACACACAGAAACACTCAAGCACGCACATAAACACACACACACACACACACACACACACACACACACCAACATATACACCCCCTTTTCAGTGCTAGCCCAATCCAAACTGACCTACTGCATTGAACCACACTAATTATTCTTTATAATGTAACACTCACAAACACACACACACAAAAACACACATACACACACAAAAGTTACTTTGAAATGCAAAACAAATTCCTGTCACCCAATGGTGCATTTTTGTATGTGAGTGTGTGTGTGTGTGCGTTTTGCTATTCATCTTCCAGGATTTGTTCACCAAAAGGGCTGGTAATATTAACTGATGCAATACAATTGTGTCTCTCTCCCCATCTCTCTCTCCCATGCAAACACACATAGACACAAAACTTTATTTTCCCAAACAGAATGTATGAATTTCTGATATAGCCAACAAACAAAATCACACAAAACTCATTTGTTCCTGGAGTGATCACACATCTCCTGCATGCATTGTTTCACTTAAAATATATATATATATTTATCGATATGATCATCAGCGTAAGCTGTCTACATGATATTAACTATAATAATAACAACAATAACAAGCTTCAGGGAAGGTACATTCCATAACTATAACTCATAACTTCACAATTCTCAGACAAAAATACTGAAGCCCTGTGCGTACACCTTGTGTGTTTGAGAATGTGTGAGTGTGCATGCGTATGTAGATGTGATTGTATTGGTGTTGGTGTGTGTCTCACCAAGGCTACCAAGAACTAAAGCACTGTCAGCATCCACACAGACTTAAGGAAGGAGGGATGGAAATGATGATGGAAAATGTTTTTTCTCAGGTGTAAACTGAGTGATATATGTCTGACAGTAATGCCAATAACGCAAATTAACATGTAGACATGTAGCAGTGCATATGAATGAAGTGCAAAGAAGTGCAAATAAACAAGATGCAAAGTAACTAAGTGTGTGTGTGTATGTGTGTCGGTGTGTGTTTGTGTATCTTGCCAAGGTTACCAACAATTAAAGCACTGATGGCATCAAAAATGGCACAGACTCAAAGACTTGAGAAAGGAGAGACAAACAATATAACGTGTGTTTCTGCTGAAGTGTAACAGGTAAACTAACAGGTAACATGTTGATCATGTTGAATTAGTATTAATAATAATTGGCATGCGTAGGTATGAGTGCGCAGACAGGAGATGTAAAGTAACAAGGAAGTAAAGAGATGAATACAACCAAAGCAGAATCTCAAGATCACTACAAGAGAATGCATCCTGTATAATATGACGGATGGCCTCACACACACACACACACACACACACACACACACACACACACACATTTAAAAAGTTTGACCATTGTCCATTTATTTATGCATTTTATCATGCCATGACCTAATTCCCAATGCCTCATAAATATCTCTGTGTCTGTTAATCAATGTCTCTTCTGAATCTTCTCCATTTACCATGGCAATAGAACAGAAATTGTTTCCCTTAAACGCATTGGAATGCAGAGGTGTTATTGTTCTAACAAATTCACACACACACACACACACACACACACTCTCTCTCTCTCTGTCTCACTCTCTGTCTCTCTGGACAGAAGCACAGGAATGCAGCCATGTTATTGTCCTCACAAAGCCAAGGTCCTCCATCAGGCCACAATTTCCACAACAACGTAAGCACAGTAGCACACACACACACACACACACACACACACACACACACACACATACACACACACACAAGCTCACAGATACAAGTATGCACGCACGCACACACACACACACACACACACACACACCTACACACACACACACACACACACAGAAGTACACACACATACTTTCTCATGCCCACATTTGTGTGTGTATGTGTGTCTGTGTGTGCAAAGAAACAGTCTTTCAATACACAACTTCCGCCAATTCTTCTGCAGGAAGTGAGCTGGACTGGCTAGTGCCACACACACACACACACACACACACACACACATACACACAGATCCAAAAACACAAGCAGCAGTGTCTGCACAGACTGCCCTATATTTACCCCTGACAAAACACCTGAAGCACACACACACACACACACACAAATTCAGCTTATCCCCGACACCAGCACACATCCAAACTCTTGATCGCCCTGCTCCACACCCACACATACCTGATCTTAAAGCTTACACAGATGTGCACAAACACAACACAACTGCTCTAGAAGCACACACACACACACACAGCTTATCCCACAACACTAGCACACATCCAAGTCCACACACACACACACATACACACACAGATGTCTACCTTTGGCCACTTGGGGTTGAGCAGACGGGCCTTGACCGCATCGTCCAGCGCGGTCTGGTAGTCGCCCAGCTTCAGGTGGGCAGCTGAGCGATTGCTATACAGGATGCAGTTCTGTGGGTCGGCCCTCAGGGCATCGCCATAGAGACGCACAGCACTCTGGAAGTCACCGCGTTGGCATGCCTCGTTGCTCTGGCGCACCTTCTCCATGAACTCCGCTTTGCTAAGGCCTCGACCCTCCGACACGTTCACTGCCCGACCCAGGGACCGCGGCCCGAACACACTGAACTGCAGAGGAACGAGAGGGGAGAGAAAAGGTCAAGAACCTACTAACCAGTTACTTAAGACAGATGTGTGTATGAGTGAGGGAGAAAGACAGTGTGTATGTTTGTGTGAGTGTGTGTATATGTGTGTGTGTGTGTGTGTGTGTGTGTGTGAGAGAGAGTGTTTGTGTTTGTCTATATATATATATATATATATATATATATATATATATATAGTGTTTGTGTGTGTGTGTATATATATATATATATATATATATATATATATATATTTGTCTATATGTTGTGTGTATGTGTATGTGTCCACCTGTAAGAGTGGGGGTGAGTAGGTGTGTGTGTGTGTGTGTTTGTGTGTGTGTGTGACACAGAGAGAGAGAGAGCTGTAGATCAAAGAGAAGCCATCATTCCAGCCCCTCACTACTGTCTATCTGCAGAGGGAAAGAAAAAGGGAAACACTACTACTGACTGAAAGGAGACAAAGATGAGAAGATGTGGACAGAGAAGGGAAGAGAAAAAGAAAAGAAAGAATGCAGTGAAGGAAAGAAGAAAGAGAGAAGGGAGATGAAGAGAAGAAACACTCATTCGTGACTGCTGTCTGTATTCCGAAGCTCCTCCTTACCACTCCCTTCCCCCAAAGCATTCTGGGATAGCACAGCCTGTAATTACTTCCAGAAAGAGAAAGAGTAAGCGCTGAACAGTGGAGGGCAAGAGAGAGAGAGTGGGAGAGAGAGAGGGGGGGAAAGAGGAAACTGGACAGAACCTACTCTTCAGTGACAAAAGAGATGAAGAAAGAGTTGGAAATAAGAAAGAATAAAAGCACAAAGAGAAGGAGAGGGACAGAGATAGAGGGAGGGAGATAGAGAGAGAGAGAGAGAGAGAGATGCTGAGTTTACATGGTGAGATGAGAAGTAAGACAAGGCAGAGAAAGAAACCTGCACAGACACCTCATCACAGAAGAGGCTGGGGAGAGATGGAGAGACACTGTGAGATGTTTAGATTGTCTAAGTTGGTTTACTGTGACCCAAATGTGGTTGCATAGACTGCCTGCTAGCATGCATTGGCTCTGCTAGTGTGGACTGTCCACTGCTGTCTGTTAGCATGGGCTGCCTCTGCTGGTGGTAAAAAAGTATCTGGACAGGGTTAGACTGCTAGCCTGGCTGCGCCGCTCAATATTGTACTTTGCTACAGTACTACATCAGGTACTCTCGGAAGACATCGGATTCAACCTGATACAAAATCTATTGACAAACAGATAGACAGCATAACGTGCGCCACAACCAAACATCAGTGATTGAGTGAAGGCTGGCCCAATAGTTTAAGTTCAAACAAAGTGCCCAATCAACGGGAAGTAAATGTATCCCTATCATGAGTCTTCGGTCTCATTGCAGAAAGTGCAAAGAGTCTGGTCAATCAGGCTAGGTTCAGACCATCTTGGCTGGTTTATACGGTCTTGTATTGAGGTCTTTGCTGTTTTATATGGTCTCTGTTACTTGTTTACACGATTTCATGCATGTGTGTTTGTGTGGGAGTGTTGGGCCAATCATAATGAGGGTTTCAGATGGACTCAATGTGAACACATAAAAAGCAAAACAGCTACAACTGAAATTGAATAAAACTCGTTTTCTCTTTCTCTCTCTCTCTCTCTCACACACACACACACACACAAACTGAAGCATTGCTTTCAAACTGAAGCATTGCTTTCAAACTTCAAATTTCTTTCTTTCTTTTTCTCTCTCTCTCTCAGAGATTAGATAGAAGCCAGTTATCCGATTGCTGCTAAAATGTTTTATTTATGGCAAATACAACGCATTCATGCAGACTTTAGATATCAGTCAACATGCAATTACTATTAATTAATACTATCGCTATTATGCATATAGGAATGTAGCCATAGGACCTTTGACTGAGTGATAAAAGAATACAGCAGGGCTGTTTGGTTACAAGAAAAAATAGATAATCACGATTATTTTAATCAATATTGAAATGCCAATTATCTAACATGATGATTCATTAACTTTGGAAATGTGTCGCGTTTATTTAACTCTCACATTTCCCATAATTTCCTTTCATATGGTGTGTGTATGCGTTACTCAAGAAACAACTCTGTATAAAAGCCTTAGTCTAGGCCTACTCAGAAACTGGAATGTGACAAAATAATGTTTCCAATTATGTTATTTTCGTGATTGTAGGGAGCCATAATTGTAATCAGGATTAAATTTAATTGAGTGCAAAGCCCTAGAACAGACACAAGCTGATGTGTGACATATGACAGCTTCCCCAGGCTTTGTCAATTTGGCTACTCCAGACATTCCATGAGGGCCCTGCTAAAACCATTTTATACTATTTTTTATTTAGACCATTTTTTTTCAATGGATTTAATTTGAATAGCTCCATTGTTAACAGTGGAGTAAGTATTTGATTCAAGATTTCCACAAGGTTGTGTTTTGGTGACCATGCCCTGTTTGATACAGTGTTATCTAAGTTTATTTGCTTTATTGGACACTGGATTATGTGAAGTTTACTTAGGATGCCTCTGACAGCTGTTTGTGGTCTTATTGTGCAAGTAACTGTTTATATTTCACAGGCTTTTCTCATAGGCAGTATGATATCCTCTAATGCACATGATTCCATTCAAAATACACATGCTCTCATATAACACACATACACACACACACACACACGTTCACATATGCAGTTCTAGCTATACACATGCAGTCCAAATTCCAAGACTCTTTTTCTTCTCACAATAATAATAAATCATTCAATCATATTTTAAAATTAAAAACTTAAGGATGATTTTGCATTTTACCCAAACGTCTGTGACTGTTCTCTAGTCGATCAGCAACTGGTGGCAGTCCATATTCTCTGTTTCTGACATAGCTAAAAGTCACATGGGTGGAAGAAAGCCCACCATCTAGCTGATGTCACAGTAACCCCTAATGCCTCCATGACCTCTTGACCTCACCCGTAATGAACCCTCAGCAACATTTCAGCAAGCCAACTGGACCTAATTAGCCTGCCAGCAGAGGCTAGCCCATCATCAGTTCTCACTCTGCTCCACCTACAACCAGCAGAAGAGGAAGCACTGACTATGAAGTGGGCTGTTATGGGGGTCAACAATAACACTGACAGTGTTCCACCAAGAACCAGCGATTTGTGGTGTACACACCTCTCATGGATAACTCCACTAACACACAAGCCATTCCTACGACCAGGCACACAGACACACATGCAATCATGCACACATAGTTCTGTATCAAAGAAAATACTGAGTATCTGTGTGCTCATGACTCATAAAAGTCACTCATAAAAGCTTACATGTACTCCTCATTTATAATTTCTGTTTGTGCACATATAAGTAGATGAGAGTAGTGATGCCAACGCTATTCATATTAAACTATTTTTCAGGTTGGGATATCACTGAATTTGACCAATTCCAGTTCTTTAATCCTCAATCAATCCTGGTTCTTATTTAGTCCCAATTTCAATGCATCATTGCATCCAGTGCAGTGCAAAACAAGCATGGCATGCATGGCATATTTACTGAGAAAATATCCTAGTAGATATCTACACTATAGCCAATGAAGGGGCTCCCTAAATTTGGGAAAAGAAAGTCTGTACCTGATGGCCTCATTTTCTTATCGATTCTTAATTTGGAATGAACTTTGGGTTTCCAATGCCACTACTGGATGGCTGGTGGGAATAACGTTTATTCACCTTCTCATATATGCCATCCAAATGAATCTGCCTCATTCTAAGCCCAGATTGAGTTTCACCTTAATCTTATTTTAATATGTGGTCACCCTACAGCAGCCTGGCATTATTGCTCCCCTAATCACCAGTGTCAGTGGGTATTTCACTGACCTCTCTGGGTTAATGCCACCATAATAACAAGCCCACTATTAAAGTAGAGCCTGAGTAAAATGTAGTGAAACAATGTGCTGTAGATTGTTGATCAGTTTGTGTTTGTGTAAAAGAAAGGATTATGCATTAAGAATTTTCTGAATGGACAGCAATAAGTTTGAATGAGAGGGCTGCTTGCCTTTTTCTCCAAATAAAAATTTGATTTCTTTTCTGAACTCATTCTTTTTTTTCTTATGACCTCTATTTTTGGGACTAGTTTCCTGGACTTTTTCAAAACATTTTTTTTCTTAAAGATACCTATACATTTTGCTATATTTTTCTAGAAAGATTTTGGAATTTTAACCTTGACGTTTTACATTTTTGCACATTGACAACTTTCTTATATAGTAATGTAAACAAAACCTGTAAAGGTTTCCAATACTTTCACTCAAATTAGTTCATATCCAGGTCTGGAAAAGCACCTGGTGTAAGGACATTTAGGCAATTAGGTCTCTGAACTACATACAGCTCCCTTGAAGGTGGTGTGTGGTGTTCAAAAATCCAAAAACAGCATATGAGGAAACAACAGGCATGATGCCAGTATGCCTGAACTCTTTGTCATCCAAATATCCTCTGCTCCACAGACTTCCCCTTTAACTGGGCTCTCTATATTAATGCCAGTAGTGCACCATTGCGGGCATCCACTGCCTGCAGCACGGGCTCTCTATAATTACTGGGAAGCACCTCTAACCTTAAAATACACTTAAAGTACATTTACCATTCCCCAAGCTGTGAAAGGTCTCCTGTAAAATGTTGTGTGTGCATGACAGACACAAACCAAAGAACCTGTCTTTACATGGAAAATGACCAACACTCTCAGGTCAGCATCATGGTCCCACATATGTGTGTGTGCATGTGTGGTAAAAAGACATGAAATAAGTGTAATTGTGGGAAGCTTTGATGCAATTTACCATGGGCTATTGCCAAGGTCAAGCCATTATGCCAAGCAACTGAGCCCCTCCCTCTCACCCAATTCTTCACTCTCACGCTCTCCAGATGGAGCTGAGCCTACCTCATCGCCACAAGCAAACTCATTTAGTAACCCTACTACCGTTTAGGAGCTGTCATATAATGATAGTTATCAGCTGACTCTGAGATGGAGAGGATTGTGTGCATTTTTCATTGCTCTCATTGTTTCACTGGGATTTTTGGCACCCCGTCAGGATGGCAAAGGGTTAAATTCTCAGTGAGGCCTTACAGCGCAGACTTTACCTGCTCTTATCACTGTTCTAGCGGTTGCTTTCCCTGTCAAAATAAACCCTCAGCAAGACAAACGAACATTTTGGAAGATGAGAGTTAATGTTATTGCTGACACAATTAACAGCCTACCAAAATCCATACTGTAGTTGCATAACTGACGGTCCTGCTAAATTTAATCTGTGTCCCAAACAGCAGTTTTGCTGTCTCCAGTTTAGTGAGACAAAAGGTCGGACTTCTTCCAGATGCAAGAGATTGGTGGAAGTTTTTAGGCTACCTTTTATCTTCACAAATGCGAACCAGTGAATAATGCGGCTATAGCGAACAGAACGGTTTGCGATCGCATATTTTCGGGGAGAGTCGACAAAACAGGAAAGACTGAATTCTGGATGACGGTGTTAGTTCATTCTCACGAAGATATTCGCATTTAAAAGTTACACGACACTACACTCTCATATTACACGCAGTATCCGTTACCTTTTCTTTTCGAGATCCTTGTTTCTCCATCCTGTCCTATTTCAACGGTCTGCGACAACTCGAAACTTTCATCCCATGATAGAAGTGTTTACAAAAAGATTTTTAAAATCTATTTTGAAAGGTCAGATTAAAAGTTTGTCAACTTCCTCGTTATTCGTCTCTGCTGGGATGCACAATTCTTCCACACGTCTCAAGAAAAGTTATTCCACAGAAAGTACGCCATGTTGTCAAATCCCCGTTTTTTTCTGGCATTTGGGCTTGTAGCGGATTTTCTCCCGGTAGAGGCGGTTCTGCTGTAGCTCCAGTGGAGCTTCAGCGCGCATTACCGCTGCTGACATCACAGCGGAGTAGAGTTACCGACCTCAGCCCTCTCCACAGCCCGCTGCCTGCGTTTCTTCCTGCCTTCTGTGCCGTCCAGCCAGCCTATCACTACAGCCACCACTACTGGATCCATCAAGCACATCTATTCCTGGTATTGGTTCTAAGAACACTACCGAAATGGCACTGGTTACACGGTCAGCAACCTAAACTAGCCGTAATATACCTTGAACTCCCCCAATGTCTTTACCAGCAGCGGTCATTGCCAACAGTCTGCATGTTAACAATTGACCTCTCATTGTTCAAACCATACATCAGTAAATAATCAAAAAGAACTTTTGTATAAAATAACATTTACTCTTGCAGCTTCATACTATCATACGACCATACAACACTGAACATACATGGTTTCTTTCCAACAGCTTTTTGCATTGACAAAGATGGCATTATTCAAGACATATCTTTATTTACATTAACATTATATTATAATATATAATTTATTATATACAATAATATACAACACAAGATTTGTGATTAAAGCTACAGCATGTAACTTTTGTATGCACTGGTAGCACCTCGGTGTCCTGTTTTTATGTCCAGCCTATTGGCACGTCTGTGTGACAGCACCTAAGTAGCATTGTCACCATAGCATCACCCCTCTGAAGTGTCACTCACGGAGCCTCTGTCTGTCATCAGTCAGATACCGCTGAGGAGCTTGGGGTCCGGGATTGGGCCTCCCGTGTGTCTGTCAAATGCCCAAATCAAACTGGTTGGCTGAGTACAGCACAGAAGAAAAACTAAAGCTGAGAGCTCTGTGTCTGAAAGCTCTGTGCCAAACTTCTCATCACATGCATGTGACTCATGCTTGAATTTTTTTTTTTAAACAATCTCTTATTTCAAGTTCAATGCCGCCTTGGTCTCTGGAGCCTGGAGTGCATTCTGAGACATTTACGGTACAGCCTGACTCCCCAGTCTCTCCTCTTTGGCCGTTTATTGTGGCGGAATTTGAGAGTTCTGTTCAATGGGTGGCGCCTGCGAGGTTTGTCCCACCCCAGATTTGTCTGTAAGAATGGCATCTGCAGCAGCACAGCACTGTTGAGTAGAGGTACAGGTGTTAGCTGCAGGTTTGGGATAGCAAATCAAACAAAATGTTACAAAGAGATATGAATTGTGTCAGCTTGGGGCACAACATGGTGTGTGCATGTGTGTGTGTGTGTGTGTGTGTGTGACTGTGTGTAAGTATGAGTATGTAATTGGTACAGACTGCTTCCAGAGAGAGCAGTTTGAGCCATTTCTCCCCTTAGTGTTACAATCCTCAGCACTGCTGAGGGTGGCCACCAGAGGGCATTGGCATCAGTGTGTGTGTGTGTGAGAGAGAGTAATTGAGATAGTGTGTGTGTGTGTGTGTGTTCTGATAGATTGTGGGTGCAGTGAGTTTACTGTGTGTGTGTGTGTGACCTCTCACACACTGACCTGCTTGATGATGCATCAGTCCCCTGAGTGTGTGGCAGGATGAAGCAAGACTCTGATACAAAGTCCAACATCAGGGTATGCAGCCCTGCAGTCTCCAGTGCTGGCATTTGCTCTGCTATCCTGGACACATCAATACACACACACACACATCAGCATGTTAACACACACACACACACATACATGCACACACACAGACACACACACAAGCCTACCCACAATCCCACATGTATATGCACTCTGTGCACCCACTTCTTTAATGGAGGAGAATCAGTGTATGAGACTGTAAGTGCAGAATTTATATGCATGTTTGGATATGTATCGCCTCTTAGGAGAAATGCTGTGGATAGAAAACTCTGGTGTGAATGGATCTGTGAGTGCATGAGTGTATATGAAGTTATATGCATGTGTGTGTGTGTGCGTGTGTGTGTGTGTGTGTGTGTGATTATGTGTACATGTCTCATTTACTGGCCTGGTGATAAAGGTTGTGTGTCCCTCACCTTTTGGCGCAATTGCAGTGATAGAGGGTTCGTAACCCTGTGTTCTTCAGACCAAAGAGCTCTTGCAGTGGGGGCACTTGTAGTCTACATTCATCCAGGAACTTATACAGACTGCACACACGGACAGGATCTGCAAACACAGACAGACAGACATACAAACATTATACTTGAACTTTTTTTACACCCATGCACTGAACCCATTCAGACACTTTTTTCATACAAAGCCTACAAAAGAAGATGGCCTTTGGACAGAGAGCAAATTCAAGACAAATATCGCTTGAACTGTTCTTGGGGATTCTGGCCAGGGCAAAGGTGGTTTGTTTGGACTGCCAAAGAGAATGGGGTGACTAAGCAGGAGGACAGCTAAGTAGAGCAAGAGAGAGCTTTATAGAGTTTCATAGAGTGTACTAGAATTTAATCGAGTTTAGGACAGATCAGATAAAACACAGGTTCATTTATCGGTTCATTCCCTTAGATGCAAATTAGGAATATTCACTTCAGGAAGTAGGGGTGTAAGGAGTTTATGTGTATCTGATGTTAAAGGAGAACACCAGCACACAATACAAAAATTACATCACAGCATTTGCACCTATAGCTACATCTTGTAGGTACTTGAGACATTGCTTGTATTTGCAGAATAGCTCGCTCATTTCTGAACGGACTGTTGTTGTTCTGTGCTGCATGGAAGTACTTAACATCACAGACCTCTAGACTGAAATGAATCTTCCTTTAAGTGTGGGCTATATATGGGGGAGGATCCTACATATTGCTCCTAAGGGGGAACTACTACAAAACTGCAGCTTTTCCCCTCAAAGACTGGTTGATTTCGGTGCACATATAAGTAGATACAGTAATTGCTCACCAAATAAAAATAAAGAAATAAGGAAAGAAACATACAAACAAACAGACCCTGCTAGAGGATGTGATCTTGGCACAATTCTAATCAAAGGATTTACTTTTATAGCACATTTCTTTGATGCACAGACTGCAACACAAAGCACTTTAAGCACAGAAAGTTTAGGCAATAAGATACACTGAGGTATTTCTGACGCACCTGAGGATGTGGCGGCAGTGGTGATGGGGATGAGAAGGCTGCCAATAGGTGTGGATCCTGGGAGAGGGACTGTGTGGTCTAGAATTTGTGTTCTGTTTGAAGCGTTAGCTCTAGCACCTGAGCCATCTGTACTGGTATCTGGGAGGGTGGTTCTACTATCTAAGATATTGGTTCTCCTGTCCAAGAATTTGACTGTGGACATAATGGGCTGTGGTAGGGTGGTTGGGTGGGATACAGATGACTGGTCTTGTTCTGGTTTGATAGTCTGGGTTTGGTCTTGCTTGGTAGTCAAGTCGAAGTCTGATTTAGTGGTTTGGCCTGACTTTGGTCTGATAGTGTGATTTTGCACAGTATTTAGATCTGAATCTGGTCTGGTTGTCAAATCTGCATCTGGTTCAGTTTTAAAACCTGAATCTGGTTTGGTGGTTGGGTCTGAGACTGGTTTAGAAGTCAGTTCTGGTTTGGTTGTCGGGTTTGAATCCAATGTGGTGGTCGGGTGGTGGACAGTCAGTTCTGAAGTGGGTTTGGTAGTCAGGTGTGAACCCAGTTTGGTGGTCATATTTGAATCTGGTTTGGTAGTGTGTGACAGGTTGAGGTCATCTGGAAGAGTGGAGTTGAAATCTGTGGGCTCTTGAACTACTGCATGAGGAACCAGGTCAGATGACACACACCTACAGAAGAAACACACACACACACACACACACACACACACACGTGCGCACACACACAAAAACACACACATACGTGTAAACTGCTGTCTTATCTCCCTCCCTCCAGCAAGTATACATAACAAGACACACACACACACACACACACACACACACACACACACACACACACACACT
>JAIFZK010000014.1:12552500-12637500 GCA_027481765.1 Tenualosa thibaudeaui
TTGCACAAGAAGTGGCTTTGTTTATCATTCACTTTAGAGGTTTCTCTGCTGGCACTCATCCTGGAAGGTTTAGCTTTAAACAGAGACAGACACATTTTTTTTCATGTTTATAGTATCTAAGCAGATGCTTCTGTCCTGAGCGACTTACAATGACATCAATAAACATTTTGTTAGTTTTAAAAATAACAGTTTAAATTTATGTCATAGTTTAAGTCAAAAGAATAAATACCGCATATACACCACATGTGAACAAAGTAATATGCATGCAATACAAAACAACAACAACAACAACATAATATTTACATACTTGATGGTCAGATTAAACCATTGTGATGAGATGTAATGCCTAAATTCCCCTCACTAAATCTGATGGTCAAATTCATCTGTCACCAATCATGGCATCATCTACTGATAACACCAAAATGTCATGCGTGAATTCATCATTCTCACCTAAATTCCTGAATTCACTGGTAGTTTGTGGTAGTGGCTGACAGGGTGGTGAGTTTTTATCTTTTGATGGAAGGTGATGCAAGGCTCACTGGAATCTAGTCTTTACCTAATAAGGCTGCAAGGGCTTGTGTTTGTGTCTGAACTAGAGGAGTGGTATGGCAAATATGTGGTTATTAACAATTAGGAAAAACTCACATTGAGTTGCTTCCCATTATTTGAGAGCATCACAGGGTTTTCTATCTGACCTAGCTGATAGCCTTTTCACCAAATATCCATGCATTCACTTCATTTCATGCTATACAGATGACAGCAATTTATTTAGGTTCAGTAAAACAGGAGACCAGGTCACAATAGATGTTGAATCAAGGAGTAGATTTATTGCTTTGTGCACAGGGGATATGCAAAATGTTTATTCCCCCCTATTCTATTAAAAAAAATATAAAGAAACTTGTGTTTGAACATTTGCAGATACCCTGGGGTGCTCTGTTGGATATCTCTGCACTAAATAATTTTTCAGCACACAATTGTTGCCTGATGCATCAAACACTTTTACACCATTTCACTTTGTGCAAAGCATCTGATCCTATCCATTGGGATACACCTGCTTCCTGGTGGGCAGATACTTTCTGATTCAACCAATTGGCACTGCTTGGTCGTGACGTATGCTATGTGCCGAAACGTGCAATTTGAGTTCCCTCTGTTTGCTGACTGGTCTGCAAAGCCCAGAGTCTGTGGAAACCTATGATAGCTCCCTGACACAGTGGTGTAGCTACATGGGAAAATTGAGCGGAAACACTAGGCACCGCTAGCCTGGCTAGAACTATTGTAGTGAATTGTGGAAATTTTGGACAGAGGGCTGGTAATGTAGTGTTGGGTTGCCATGCACCATACCTTGCAACTTTCTCTCATATACATACATATATATACATATATGCACAAATGACACATATGATCGGTGTCATCCCTGCCTCCCACTGGCTGATTCCTGTCACCTACTCCCCCTGAGAGGAATGTAACCAACTTCACAGGAGGCCCACGACTCTCCTTCCTAGAGGCCCTTCCTTGACGCCCATGCCAGGATCAACTCTCCCTCCTAGAAGCCCTGTGACTGACCCTTCCTCACAATAGCACTGTAAAAATGGACCTTCCCAATGTTACCCCCATGATCGATCTCACTCCTTGACTTTAACACTATACCTGGTTGCTACTACACTGACTAGCCATAACTTTTGATAACTACCTATGGCTTGACTACCATATAATATTGTGGGATAATATTTTGGAATTATTATGATCAGCTAAAATCATGGACAAATTATAATGTATCATGGTAACCATTGCTGAACTTTACCAAAACCCTGGCAGTTGGGTTGGCTCTAAGGCGTGGATCTGCCCAAGGTTTCTTCCTAAACTAACTACCATAAGGGAGTTTTTTTTGCCCCTGTTGCTCTTGAGTGCTCCTTGCTGTAGAGCCATGAGACAATACTATTGTAAAAGGCACTGTATAAATATGATATAATATGAATAATTTAATTCATGCACATTTCCTGATTGCCTGTTAGTTTTATTACAGTAGGCTATATTTTCCTGAAATGCAAAGCTTTTGTCCTTGCAGTACAGTGGTAATATGACTTTAGAGCACTCACAAGAATGACATCAGATGGGAGATAAGATCTTTCTGATAACAGAGCAGTAAAGCAGTGATTTTTGAATGACAAAACCCACACATAAGCCTTAAATCAACCATCTGAATTCAAAACATTGAGCAGGATCTGAGGTGGGTTGCTAAGATTAGCATTGACCTTGAACCCGCAAGCAGAAATCATTGATGATATGTGTGTCATTTGCGTGTCTGCATGTTACATGTAGGTGTGTGTGTGTGTGTGTGTGTGTGTCTGTGTGTGTGATAAATGTGTAAATTTGTGGATGGATGTGTCTGTCTGCTTCAGGTGTGTGTGTGTATGTGTGTGTGTGTGTGTGCTTTGGTGCTCTCTGGTCTACTGCTCACCTGATTCGAGCAAAGTTTGGTGCTGTGTCAGATGCTAAAGAGTGTGTCCGTGGTGTAGGCAGACAATGATGCAAAGTTCAGGTGTGTGTGTGTGTGTGTGTGTGTGTGTGTGTGTGTGTGTGTGTGTGTGTGTGTGTGTGTGTGTCGTGTCAGCACATGCATATTTCACAGATCAACTATGTGTGTGTGTGTGTGTAGATGCAGTGTTTGTACTGGTATTGGTTTTCATATATAAGGATATATACTATGTGTGTATGTCCTGCAGATATGTGTATATGTGTGTGTATGTGTGTGTTTTGGTACTTTCTGATTGGTCCTTTGCTCACCTGATTTGCACAAAGTTTGGTTCCCCGTCATATCAAAGGGCCTTTCCAACTGTATTCGTCAGCATACACTGTGGCACCACACACACACACACACAAATACACAAGGCCACAGGTCACACATGTGACATTATTTACAATCATTTACAGATGCAGTATCCTACATCACATTACACAGTATTACTTATTTATAAATTTATAAATTTATAAATAAGTAATACTGTGTAATGTGATGTAGGATACTGCATCACATACGGCTGTTGAAAATTTTTCCATTAGTTTGGATAAAAGTGTCAGCTAAATTAATAAATAATAAATGTCAACTAAAATGAATGAAAAATAAGTTTGAAATGAGAGATATTAATTTCAGAAATACAGACTGGTCTTGTTAATGCTTTATAGCATTTAAATATAATACAACTCACATAAACACACATTATAAAAGCTAATACAGCAACTGAAAATGCATTACAACCTTCCACAATATGTAAAGTTATCCACATGATCTCTATATACACACTTGACAGTGATTTAAATGACGTACATGTTGGGGATAGTATGACCTTGACTGACTCTGACTTCAGAGTGGCCCATTTATAGCTATTTAAGATAACACAGTTCCACGTGGGCACCAGGAAGCAAAGGCTTTGATCTCTACCTCTTTGGCAGTCTTGGTGAACAGTACAGCATGATCGCCTGAGAATCTGTGTTGCTTTGGATAAAAGCACCTGCCAAATATCTTTTACTTTTGCCCTCAGCAGTCTAGGCGACGTCATTGTTTACTTTCTCACCTTTACATGAGACTCCATACAACTCTCTCATGTCTTATCTCAATGTCCTTCTCTGCCTCAACATCAATGGAATACTGTGTTAGCCATCGGCACTCTCACTCAATCCTCAGTGAACGCTGGAAGAGACTAAAGACAAAGATGGAATAGTACAAGAAGTTAAGTCAGTAAGCTGAAAGCTGGCAAAAGTTAATTTACTATTCAGTTTAGGATAATTTAATTCATAACAACCTTGATTTCATAATGCTTCTTCTATTCTGGAGCATTCAGACTGGTTGTGATTGCAGTCACTTCATCACAAGTAGTCAGAGATAAAATGTCAGTTAGAGATCATAACAGTACAATCATACTCATATTCTAATTCTTATTTGTTTACTACTGTTGTTTGCACTATTACTTGCCAGTTACACGATAGGTATGTGTAAAGTATCCATATCCAAAGTGGTATTTGATGAGAAGGTATTCGATTTGAGAAACAAATCCCATGCAGTTCAATTCTTTGTTTCTTTGTAAGCAGTTTCAAATAATGACATCACTACCGTTTATCTCAGTCTTCATAGTTATGTAATAACATTTCACAATGACCAAAACTAGAGACAGAGACATGCCAGAACACAAAACTAAACAAATTCACTGAATCCACAGCTGAGCAGTCAAGGAATTATGTAACATCACTGGGGTGTTGACGATGAACAGATATACCAGGGTTTAGACAAACAAGGAAACAGTTTGATGCTAAACAGGGGATCAACATCTCTGAAGCCTGACTGAAGCACAGTGAGAGGTTCTGCCCTGCCATCTGATTGGAACACAGCTACCAGTCCAGTACCATCTCTCCCTTGGCCTCATAGACACAAGGCAAGCAGCAATTAGGAGGTCTGACAAAAGCAAGCTAACTACCTAAAAGTTATCTTAAAATTTCACAAATAGCAATCACATCCAGCATGGAGTTTTCTGATGATATAGTTGGTGATGCTGTACTGTAAAATTTTTTCCTAGATTTTCTTTTAGGACACTACCTATTTCAGTCCTTAGACCTTTGTCAGATTATAAATCCAGGGCTCTAAATTAGACATCAGACATGGATATAGCACACCTCAAACAACTGACAGAATTCTGCACATTACCAATGAATTTAAAGATAATATCAAAATTACTTGCTTGTAAAAAGCACCTCATAACCTCAATTATGGTAAATTCCTGAACACAGTAGTTTTAAGCCTCTGTCTCGGAACATTTAGCAGAGCCTGCAGCCAGCATTATGTTATTAATGAAGAGATGAAGCATATTTCACCTGAGAAAAAAATGCAAAATGCAACCATAACATAATGCAATATAATACATTACCAAACAACACACAACCAAAACAAACATCTCAGCCCAGACACACTACAACCCAATGAGCTCCACTTATCACCAGTGTGTCTGTGTGTTATTGTTCCAGTTCTTGTGTAAACTAAGGAAACTAAGAGATACAAACTGAGTCCAACACCTGTGTGTATGGATGTGTGGGTGAGTCTGAACCCCCTAACCAAGAGCAGCAATAGAAGGCTCAGGCGGGGCTCATCAGTCACCGACAGGCTGCAATGAATGGACTCCTCAGTCACTGATAGGCTGCGTAAAAGAGGACGTGTCAGTCACTGAGGGAGGACTCCTGGGTCACTAAAGCATATGGAGAGGATTCCTTGGTCACTACTAGTTTGCAAGGACAGGACTTTCCAGTCACTGAGACTGCAGGGAGACGACACTGATAGGCTGTAGTGAGGTGGGCTCCTCAGTCACTGTGAGGCTGCTGGTTGTTGAGGAGCACATGCCAGCGCTCAATCCGCTGGTCTTTGTTCTTCAGACACTCATACCAGTGCTTCAGACACTCCCCTTTAGCAGAGATTCCCAGCTGGCAACCACCTGCAGCGGTAGAAAAACAGAGCCCTAGGATCAGAGAACCCTAAAAGCTCAGACAGCCATAAAACATCAGAGAACCCTAAAGTATCAGACAACCATAAAACATGAGAGAACCTAAAGCATCAGACAACCATAAAATATCAGAGAATCTAAAACATCAGAGATCCTAAAGCAACCCACAAACATCCAAGACCCAATCAGAACCTTCAGAACACTGGCAGGCTGAATTTTTTGTCCAATAGGCCTGAAAGATCTAGTGCCTGGTGGTTCTGATGTTCCATTATTAAGAACAAAATGTCATGTCACTCAATAAAATGTGTAATTCTCACACACACACACATACGCACACACAGACACACACACACACACACACGCATACTCTCAACAGCCAGAGTACACATTTCTAAAATTGCCCACACTCTCTTAACAGACAAAATATGCTGCTTTATTAAAACATACTGTATAACTTAGTCAGTAAACCCAACACATACTCTCTTGGAGTTGGCAGACAAAGCCCATTCTATCTGAGGACACAGAACCATTGTCTTACCAATGAAGTCGTTGGCTGAGCCACGGTCATAATCCCACACAGAGATGTCCAGCGTCTTCTTGGCCAGGTCCCCATGTTTGATCTCAAAGCTGAATTCCTGGAAATGGACACGAGGCTCATTAGAACTGCAGCTCCTGTCAGAACAGACATCCTTCTCTCCACTCCTAATCATATCAAACTACGGCCATGTTATCAGGTCTCATGGTCACTTATCTTATAGACTACTGGTGGCATCAAAAGATGGCATCTTTTGGCATAGCTGAATGGCAATGGTATATTCAAAGATGGCAATTGTAACTTCTACCATCAACACTCAACATCTGTATCTGCTAAACATGCCACGCTGACAGATGATCTTCTGTGGGCTTGTCTGGTGGCTAGGTTTTGTGTAATATCCCTATCTGAATGTTGTGGACTGCAGGTTTGGGAGATCCAGATCCATGTGCATACATCAGTACAGCTGTGGTGATGAGGAATAAACATAGGGTGCAATTCAAATTGATCATGGCGTAAGAGCTTACTGACATATTGATTATGCCATTAGGCCTATCATCAGTGTGTTTAATATGAGCTAGTGCACAGATGCAGAGGTATTTGTGTGTGTGTGTGTGTGTGTGTGTTTGTGAACATGTGAAAGACCTCATTAAACTCTGGGTTCAGGGTCTTCTTCTTGATCTGAGTCTTCCGTTTGCCCTTCTTCCCCATGTCAGGCTGCAGGCAACTGCTCCGTAACACACACCATACACAGAACGCAAGAACACAGAACCGAGTCAATAAAAGAACATAAGAAAACAGACAAGAATAAGAACAAGAACACAAGAACACAGACAAGACTACGAGAATATGAGGAGGAAACACTGAATACTGCACATGAAACACAAATATTGTTCTCAGAAATAGAAAGGTGCAAGAACAGAAGATGCCAAACTCAAGAAAACAGGAAGTTACTCACAATAATGAAGCAAACTGAAAGCAGTGATAAGAACTGTACTTTATTACCTCCGCCAGGGAGGTTAGGTTAGGTTAGGTCTGTGCTCTCCAAGTGCTTTTCCAGTATTGTATACTCTCACTTTCACTGACACTTTAGCAACTAATACATACTTTTGTTGCTTGTTACTGCAGTGCTGAGTAGTTGAAACACTTTTTAAATATAAGTATAATTACATAATAAAAGTAACCTTAAATCTTGAGGTTTGAATCTACATCTAATCAATAATCAACATCTAGCTAATAATCAATAATCAATTAAGCCTAAATAAAGCCTGACTGTGTTAGTGTGATGGAGTTGATAGACTACAATGGGTTAGTGTGATGCACCTACATTTTGACGAAAGGGTCAGAGTAGCCGTTGGCATCCATGGCGATCAGGTGAGCGCAGCGGATGACCCCCACTTGAAGCTCCCCTTTTTTACTGTTGTAAGTCAGAGACACCAGGACACGCCCCCTCTCCTCTGCCTCTGCCCCCTCTGTCACCTGACATACCAGACACAGACACATGCAAAGAAGACTGGTCATTTACAAAGGGTTACACAACATGATCTCTAATCAACTACAACACAATATGTTAGTGATAAACAAGCAAAGTTTCAGGTGTGTGTGTTTTAATTTTTTTTACCGTGTCATCATACAGAGCCATGCCTCGGATTGAACCACCTACCGTTGTCCTCTTCGTCTATGGAGTAAACATACATACACAAACACAATGTGTTACAGTGGCACTCTGCTGGGACTTGGGGCTTGGGTTGCAAAGGGGCAGAAAAATCCCAGTAAATCTCCAGATAATTTCCATTGAAACTTTAGTTCAGGAATTTTGGAAATATTTCAAATTGGAAACTTCCCTTGGGAATTATGGGAATTACCAGAAACTTATGCATAATTGAAAGAAACGGTCATATAAAACTACAAGCATAAATTCTTTCATTGAACAGTCAGTTATTTCATTGAACTGACACTGCTTCTAAGAGGTGACTGTGACCTTTGCTAGTCAGAAACTAGTCAGGATAAGAGCTGTGCACAGACTTCAGACGTCATTGAATAAGCAATAGTCCGGAGTCAATCAACCCATAGCTCTGTTGTTCAAGGCTGCCGAGTGCTGCTAGTAGGGATAAGAATGAGAATATTTGGTACAGTGTAGACCGAATAGCAATATGGCAGCCAAAGCAAACTGATGAGGGTAATGAAGCATCATTTCAGTGTCATTTTTCTGTGCCCCATTTAGTTAGCTGCCAGTTCGCAAATTCAGTTTGAGTTGTACCAAATATTGGCATACTTATACCTACTGGCAGCACTCAGCAACTTCAAAGTACAGGGATATGGGTTGATTGTGCATTTTTCCTTTAACAATTTAAGAGATTAAAGGGATTTAACCCTTTAAGGCCTTGGCTTCTGGGAGGTTTGGTTAGAAAAGCATACCCAAAACAACAAAGAATGACAACAAAAGGGTAAGGATACTTGACACTTGGCTTGGCTAACTAGCAAATTGGGCATACCTGGTTGGTTGTGAGGCTATTTAAGTGGTTGTCCTTTCTCCTGAAGGTGGTCGAGATCTGGTACTTTTCTGTTTTTATGAAAAGCCTATGCTAAATCTCAGAGGAATGTGTCATGGACACAGGAGCAGGATTATGAGGACATTTTGATGAGACTAATTTAAAGGTCTATGCAAAATGCATGTAGGGTTTATGGCTTTGCAGTAAGTAGTGTGCTATGTGCTTGTGGTTGAGGAACAGATACTCCACTGTATTTGCATCTAATTTGATTGTTTTAACCAGGATTATGCTACCATATATTTTTACCATGTATATTTGTCTTCAGTTTTGAAAATAGTATATTCCTGTAAATTGCCATGAATTTCTGTAAAATTAAATAAAAATAAATTTTTGTGGAAAATTTCCAACTAAGAACATTCATGAAATTTTGCAAGCCTACTTGGGATATACAGTCTTATTTAAACACTCACTGTCTAACTAAGGCACTCTGTCATACTGGGAAAAACATCGCTTTATAGAGATATACACTGTTTTACAAGGACAGACATTTTATTGGACACACATTGTGTTACACACTCACACACACACACCCCTACCGGCATGACCCTCTCCAGACACACACTGAAACCCTTCTTCTCATTGTGTTTCAGCTTCTTCAGGGGCACTCTGGTCTCACCAATGAACTCATTATGGCCAAACCTGTCCTCATCACTCACGGACAGTCTGGAAGGCAGCACACAAGCCAGTTAATTAACTTATACTTCATTAGTCCCAAAGGGAAATATGTCCTCTATGCACACACACACACACACACACACACACACACACACACACACTCACACACACACACACACACACTCACACAGACACACACACGCACACACACACACATACACATACACACAGTGAGTCTGCCAGTGAGCCTGCTCAAGGGCACCTCATCCATAGATGTGGATGTGGGAGAGTGCTAGAGAACCACTTCCCCAATCCACATTTGTACTTGGGGATGGAACCAGTCAGCTTTCGGTCTGTGCTCTGATGCCCAAACCAGTAGACCATAGATGCTCCCCCCTTTCCCCCATATCTGATGGCTGAGTTTAGTCTAATAGATGAGGTTAATTTAATAGTTATGGTTAGTCTTATAGCTGATGTTAATCTGATGGGTTGTTTGTCTGCTAGATGGGTTTGAGTTCTGTAATGAGTTCTGTAATTGAATTCTGTAATTCTGTAATTAATCTGAAGGCAAAGTTTAAACTACAAACTGTAACTGAATATTTGGCTGTGCAGGTTTGGGAGGTTTGGTTCTGGGCCTAACTTTTCAATCCTATGTGTTACAGAGATCCTCTGAATGTGTGTTTAATTCAGTATTGTGTGTGTAATTATAATACTGCTGTTGTACCTGAGGGTCCGGCGCTGCAGGTCAGCGCCAGTAATGCCATGATACACCAGGGTCTCATTCCAGACAGGGTTGAGTGTATTCTTCTTTGTCTTGGTGCGCAGCTTGTTGGCCTGGTTAGAAATTAGAGAATAGGGAAGGGAAAGAGAGGAAGGCCGGGAATGGAGGAATACAAAAAGCGAGAGACAAAGACAAGAAAGAAAGAAAGAAAGAAAGGAAGTTTACGATGATGACTGCTCCTCTGATGAGTGAAATCTAACTAGTACCAAATAGCTATGCTATGATATATTGATATGACCTTCTTGGTACCACTATAGCTTGTTCCTGCATTGGTCACACCTTGTGATGATTGGTTGTGTCTTGTCACACACCTCTCTATATTGTCTAGGCAAACATCTCTAGTCACTGGTCACATCCCACTGTAATGGTGATTGGTCATGTCATGTTTCAGTGGTAATTGGTCAGATCTCACTGTTTTGGTCCTATCTCCCTGGTGATTTATTACACCCTATATAGTGATTGGTCATTTCTATATAGTGATGTCATCTCATACCTCACTGTCATACTGACCCACCTTACTGGCTCCAGGCAGCAGGTGCAGTTTTACATAAGGGTCTGCAAGACCATTGGAGTCCATTGGCTTCAGGCCCTGTATGCAACACCACAAATAAAACCTTAGGCTCACCTCTCAGGATTCTGAGGATAAAGCATGCAAGGCAATATCTGCATCTGTATGTGTATGTGTGTGTGTTAATGAAAGATATACAGAGAGAGAAAGAGTGGCTGTGTGTGTGTGTGTGTGTGTGTGTGTGTGTGTGTGTGTGTGTGTGTGTGTGAGTGAGAGAGAGGGGTAGACAGAAAGAAAAAGAGTGACTGCATGTGTGTGTATATGTGTATATGTGTGTTTGTGTGTGTGTGTGTATGACTGTATGTAATAGGCACAATGCCTTGGCTTTGATGATGCTGCAGTGAAGACTGCTGGTCTCCTCTTCATAAAGCAAACTGAACTCGAGGCAGCCAAGAGTTGCTAAAGAAAGAAAACTGAGAACAGGTCAGGCTCTATAGTGGGATTAAACATACAGTGAGATTACCCAAAACTGGGATTGAATTTAAAATATTCACTCAGATTAAACTCCATTCTGGAATTTAGAACGCCACATTCAGAAAATTATACATTACAAACATATCAATTTTTGTTTCGTATTTTGGGATTTGGGATTTAACTTCATACATTCAGATTACTTTACAAACTAGGGTTAACTAAACTAGGGAAAACTAAAGTGATTGCTAGTTTGTGATAGAAACTATTGATTATTCAATTCATATCAACCAAATTGTACTGAATTGATGTGACATTATTAGACTAAATAGTGTGCAATCAATTATTATCAAATATTATAACTGATCTTACGGGTGTCATCTGAGTCATAGCTGTCAGCTTCCTCAGAGGGGGTGGTGGGGTTGAGCAGTGCACTGCAGGGGTTTGCCCTGTTTCCCTGAAAACATAGATAGGGATGTCTCATGAGCATTATGGAATGGGCTTCCATATCCTGTAGATGGAGGGGCACCACCTGAGGAGTGTGTGTCTGTGAGTGACAGAGAGAGAGAGAAAGAGAGAGAGAAAGAAACTGTCTTTGTCATCTGAATATCAATCCTTCAGGATTCAGTCCTGAGGAAACTGACTTTATGACTAGCTGATTCTTGCCAGTTTAGCCTTTGAGGGTTGAGGGCTTAAGCCTTTGTCATTGTCAAGTACAACAAAACACTTAAGCAAACCTGAGATGCCCAATGAAGACAGATCAAAGAGCCTAAAAGTACAATAACTCTAATTCCCCTGTAGAGTAAAGGCATGGTGTGTGGATGAAAAAGAAAAGAGGTAGAGGCTAGGGAAAAGCATGTGAGTGGTGAGTAGTCAAGTGTTACTAGGCACACCTGTGATTGGGGTGGAGGCTCCAACTTTTCCCTTATCTGATTGGTTGTTGCCATGGTGCTTGATCTCAGGTGCGGCTTGGACATGCTGTTGAACATCTGTCATCTCTGCCTGTTCATGAGGTCTCATTCCTGACAAACACACCAACATACAGACACACACACACACACACACACACACACACACACACACACACACACACACACTCACAGAGTGTGTGAGAGAGTGTAACATTTCCTGTCAAACCTTGGGCTGAATGTATTACTATTTTCTGTTCACACCAGCTGATGCCATCATGGTTTACCCAACTCACCCTCTCTTTGACCATGGGCATCAGGCAAGTGTGCACGTTCCTCATGTGCACGCCCCTGACCTTCACACTCCTCACGGACATGCTCCTCATGCACACTCTCTCGACACACAGGCGACTCTGCTACAGCAGGAGTTGGACTCTCAACTCTGGAGTTGGAGGCTGGGGTTACTGAGCCAGTGGGGGGCGCTGTAGAGTCTGTTGGTGGGTCAACTGTGCCAACAGGCATGGCACTAGATCTTCTAAGAGATTCATTTGATCTTGGGGTCTGGGCACTCAGGCACTGGGATTCGGCAGGCGCTGGGACAGGCGGTTGGGGTGGGACTACCTGCCTAGGTCGCCCCTTGAAGAACCAGGCTCCAGACCTTCTCCACAGCTGAAGGAGACACTAATGTTATGCAAATCCTGATATAAACATTGTACACTGCATGTATATTAAAGACCACAAATTCAGGCAGTACAGGTCACTTGAAATCCAGAAACTCAAGATGAAGGAAACCGATTGCTTTGATCGTAATGAAAATGTTGTCAGTGGTTGTTGATATGTGTTCACTCCCTGTGTGCATGTCAATACCGTGGCTTCATTGATAGGTGTTCAGTTGTTTGTGTTCAGGGATGTATCAGCATTGTGCAACCAGAAGTGTGTATTCAGGAGTGTGTCATTTTATGTGTTCAGTAACGTATGTCCAGTAAAGTATCATGTAAGTATCATATGTGATAACCAGAAGTGTGTGTGTCATTGTGTGCACTCAGTGTGATGGGGGCAGCCTACTGATTAGGGCTCTGGACTTACAACCAAAGAGTTGCTGGTACACCAGTGTGTATATCACTAATTCACGACTGGTATAAATGCAGAGACCAAATTTCCCTCAGAAGATAAAAAGATGATATAAACTTTATATATTTATGCTATAGAAATATATCCGCAGTACCTTGTGTGTGTTCAGTAATGTGTTATGAGTGGTGTGTGCTCAGTAGTGTGTCTCACTGTGTGTGTGTGTTCAGTAATGTATCAGTAGGATATCATTGTGTGTGTGTGTTCAGTAATGTATCAGTATTGTGTGTTCAGTAGTGTGTTATGAGTAGCGTGTTCAGTAGTGTGTGATGAGTAGCATGTACTCCTGTTCTTCCTCACCTCCTCCTCCTCACTGCAGATCCTGCAGAACCACACAGGCAGTGAGCTACGTGTCCGCTGAAGACCACAGTGGGTACACACCCACTAGAGACGGGAAGAATCAGTAAACACACTTCAGGGAATTGGTGTGTAAACACACACACAAAAAATCAGGCAAACAAACACACACATAATGCAGAGAAAAGCAGTGGTTATGCACACACACACACACACACACACACACACACAGACACACAGGTGGGGGGGTTAAATACACATATTACATAAAAGTTCATCAGACTCACATACTGAGATCAATATTGGGTAAACAGTACATTTACAGACATTTGCCCCAGTGGCGACAAGGCAGCACCCAATTCTCTAGCATTGAAAGCTGACACAAACGCACATACACATACACACACGCACGCACACACACAGGTAAATTGTACTTTTGTGCACTGGTCACAGGCTACAGCTGCTGGTCCTCTGGAACTGAAGGCAGCTGCACAGAGCAGACAGGAGGAAACCCCATCACCATGGGCTCCCAGCCGTACACTGTCCACCTGCTGCTCCAGACGTCTACCAACACACACAGATGACGTACACACAGAACACGCACGCACGCGATAATAATAAGATGAACATATACAAACTGTAACTTTGCAAGAATACAACATTACCAGATGAGTCTTTACATACTTTTTGGGGAAAAAGATTACTAGCAGCAATAGGTAAATCTTTCCAGCAACAAGAAATCACAGAAGTGGTTTCTTCCAAAACTCCTGAAGGGTTTCTTCCAAAAACCAAGAAGGTTAAGTATCAAATCTGGGTGTGTTAAACCAGAGGTAGTTGTAGACTTGATAATAGGTGTGTGTAGTGGAGCAGAGGTTATGTCTCTTAACTAACAATCAGGCAACTTGGGCTCAATTCCCAAATCCTGTGTTGCTTTGGATAAAAGCCTCTGATAAATACCAGTCAACTTTCCCTTAACTGAACAAAGCCAACAGGCTACTCTATTAGCAGGTTTACCACTTTTTCTAGGTTAACTTAGCCAAGTTTACCACTTAATCACCTACTTGGAATAACCCCAGACTGTGACCTCTTAGTCTTGATAGAAGACTGACATGACACACACCCATCAAAGGACTGCAGAGGTTGAAACAGGACTTAAAGCTGAATGATTGTATTAAAGGGATACTATTTACATATAACACATGTAAATATATGTACATAACCACATGTACATAACCACAGTACATAACCCACAGAAATAAAGTGAGCATGTGCACGCGCACACGCACCACGCACGCACGCACGCACACAAATACACACAGAGACAAGAATGTGTGAGAGTGTCAGCAGGGTGCTTTTCTTTCCATGACTGATGTCAGGCTATATTAGCTGTTGTGGACTGATGTGTTTGCCTTTTTTAATTTCCAGAGGCTGTTGTTATTTTTATTCATTTATTTTGTCTGTGTGTGTGTGTATGTGTGTGTGTGTTTGTGTCGGAGTTTCACAGAAGGTTGCACCACCATCCATATGCTCATCATTAAAATGCTGGCGTTTTTTTATTGTAGGCTGTTTTCTTGCATTTGCACAATTCAAACATTGGTATGAAGAGAAAATGACATTGCTAACTGCGTTTTATAGTTTTACTGTTGTTCGCATTTGGGTACAGTATTATCAGGAACACAAGCATAAAGAAAATTGTTGGTGTACATAGAGTTGAGTAAAACTTGTGTTTCTGAAGACTACACACGATTAGCCTACTTAGCTCTTCACAGCATCACGCTGTAGGAAAAATTGTAATATCTTAGAAATGAATTTCAGCAAAAGAGAATAGTAGAATACAAATGCATGCCATGTGTAAAACCTTATTCTAAAGGGGTAAGACAACCACCCAGTCAAAATATGGTTAGGAATGTGGGTAACAGAATGTGCTGGTGAAAAGCAGATATCTGGCTCCACTGGGAATTTAGAAGAAGTGGACAATGGAACCTAGACAAGTTAGAACAACAGAAGGGCAAGAAGTCAAACATTCCTAAGGAAGGGCAGGGGGATCTGCAATTTGTGTTACAACTTGTGATGTGTATTCTGGGGGGTATAAAAGGGAATCCAAGTCTCCAAGAAGATGGGCTAGTTACTCAGCACACCTTGTGTTGTTTTTGTGTGGGTAACTGGTCTCCAGCGTCGTGATTGAAGATTGCAGTGATCCACCAAGTTGCTTGCCTCGAATTTTTGACCACAACATTTTTACTCTGATAAATCAGAGTCAGTTTAATAGGAATTTGCGTTACATTTGGGTTCTGTGAGGGGCTTTTATTCTGACATTTCTTCTAAGATGGCGGTAGGAGGAAGTTGCAGCGGTAAAACTATAAAAGGCTGCTAGCAACGTATTTTTCTATTTACACCATTGTTTGTATTGTGTCCGTGCAGGAAAACAGCTTACAATGGGAAATCCACCAGTGTTGCACTTTAAAGCCTATTAGTTTGTAAGCCTGAGGAATGTGAGCATAGCTAAACTAGCAGAACACATTTTAAGGAATTATTAGGAACATTACGGTCCAGTGCTTGGTTTTTAGTCTGTGCATGTTGCAGGAAGAGTTGAGCTAGGCTACACACAATCCTGTCTAAGAGAACATCACGCCTCAGTCTGCGTATGACTTAGGGTTAGTGTGAGAAATACTTTAATCAGAAGAGGCATCTGAGTGTCCCCCATCTTCTCTCTCACACCCAATAAACCAAAACCCTCCTAACTACCCCCATACCCTTGCCTCACTACCATTCACACCCCCCACTTTTTCCATGCCCTTCTTTCTAGCACACACACACACACACACACACACACTTACTCACCCGATACGTTGCTGCTCCTGTTCCTCTAGCTGCTGGGCTCGCTGTAAAACATCACTGAGGATTCTCTTCTCCTCTTCAGTCAGATCATCTGGACACATTGCCATCCTCTGTCTGTTTCACACATACACATACACATACACATACACATACACAACACATTAGGGTTAGGCACCTACTGTCTGTTTGGACTGAAAAGTAATATGACCAATATAATGAATTAGTGTGTGTGTGTGTGTGTGTGTGTGTGTGAAGGAGACAGTGTCCTCTGCTCATGATAACAGTGATGGCTCGGGGGGTTGGTGGTGAGGTTAATCACAGCAGAGACAGGCCTGAGTAACAGGCAGTGACACTCCTGTGACTCCCATAATTCACTCTGCCTGAGTCTTAAGCTGGACTGGGGTATGTGGGGAGAGTCGGACAGAGATGAGAAAGCCCCATAATGGCCGTCAACAATGCCCTTCAGCAGAGGTCACGTCACAGAGAAGACCAACCGAGAGAGAATGAATGAAGGAACAAACTCTTACAGAAACATAGGCTAGACTTAATCACTTTTAAAAGGTATGAATTATTTATTGTGAGTAAATCATTTGTAGTTTTGAATGGATGTCTATGGCCTGAGTTTGTTACATCAGAGCTCTATAGAGACCCACTGGTAGGAGCTGGAGACTCCGATCAGTGCTCATTACATTACTACTGCAGACACAGATGATGTCAGTAGCTGCATGAGGAAAGATGTAGGCCTATACTATGCAGGGGCCTTCAAGTGATTCAGAAACTTGCACCTGGGTTTGAGTCAAACGTGATTTCCTGCATTCTTGTCCACTACTACTGTGGGCTTGGTGCCCAAAGGGGGGTCTAGGTTTGAGTCTGGCTTGCCCGATGTCTCTCCCAATTATTTCCTTAATGTCTTTCTGAAAATGACAGCTGCAGTAACACTGTTAACCCAGGAAGTTCTTCCCTGTTTCTTGAACCTGATATTGTCACTGTTACTTTGGACCAAATAATTTGTATGAAGCCCCCCGAAAATGTAAGAATGAACTTCTAAACTCAGCCCAATTACAATTAAGCCCAAAACAGCCTCAGGAGCAGGCAAAAGGAGGATGACCATATGATGACTTCACTAGATCTGCTGTTGGATGGACTAAAGTGACTCTCATCATCAGATTATTCACTCTGTGACTCCTCTGACCTCACTCTCAACTCCCGAAACAACCAATACACACACACATATACATGCATACACACATACATACTCTCTCTCTCTCTGACACACACACACAAACACATGGACATGAACATGGCCACAGACACAGACACAGACACAGACACACCCCCTCCTCACCCAGCCTGCTCCACAGGTCTATCTCTTAATCTACATGATGTAATGTTTACAGACATCAACCACAGGCAAAGGACATGGAATCAGGGGTTTTTACTTAAACCTGCCACATTAAATCACCACAACCAGTGGGCTTTCTCCAGCCCTGGGGAACAGTATGTGCATGTGTGTTGTGTGTGTGTGTGTGTGTGTTTGTGTGTGCGCACACACACACACACACACACAGTTTTGTCTTGCTTGACTTAGCCATTGATGCCTTAGTCAAAAGTATACTGTGTAGCAACAGATCATTCAGAGAAACAGATATAGACTATACACTGTAAAGTCTATATGTGCATAATGCATCATTCACTGAAAGCTATTTGATATATTATATCTCTCAGAAGGACTGATAATGGATGAAACAGTGAACTTGTACTTGTACTCAGTAGTGTGTGTTTGTGTGTGTATACACACACACACACACACACACACACACTCCCTGTGTGCTTGTGTTTCTATTTTAAATAGAAATGTGTGTGTGTGCCTGCAGGTATGTCTGTCTTTGGCTGTTCATTGTCAGTCCATCCCACAGAAGCCTTTCTCTGATGGGAATAGGAAACGGCAAGCAGTGTGTGGGCTGAACAACAGCTGCGGGCAGTGTGTGTGTGTGTGTGTGTGTGTGTGTGTGTATGTGTCATAAAATGGGGAAGAGGAGAAAAGGACCCAGAAGAAGAAGACGAAGAGACTATCTGACTAAGATACTTTCGTGTTTTACCTTGAGTACTGTGAAATAGCTGATTGCGTCAATGGCATAATTTCTAAATCAAATAGTAAGGGCCAGCATAAGCATGAAACATCCTCAGAAATATAACAGGGGGAGGGAGGACGGCTAAAACACCTCAGGTATACGCTGTAGGGTCAGGAGCATTTTGAAGAAGCAGATGGCAGTCAAATCTGAGGGAACACCAATGCCTTTTGGAAATAGTCTGTCTTATCATGATGCAACCATACCTTTCGCTTTCGCTTCACTACCTATGCGAAAGAGGTCACAATGTACTAAGCTGTCTTTAGTCATAAGGTGAAAATAGCTTAAATGAAGTAACTTTTTGAGCAATGTTTACTTACTTTGTGTGTTTTGACTGGATGCCCGTAGTTTAGTTTGTCTACAGATGACAAACTTTTCCGGAAAAAAACGCTGCCTAATATGAAAAACATCATATGCTGGATGGTCAGGAACAAGTTACTTTGTGTGTCATCAGCTTTGTACACCCAAAAAACAAACAAACAAAAAACACGCTCCGGTTGACACTCTAGCAGTGAACGTGAATCATTTCACTCGCGCGGAGACAAGAAGGGAGGATGCGATGAGGGCATCCTTTATCCAGCGACCTTCCTGCTCCAAAAAACTCTCCTCCGGCGGCCACTGACTTCAAAACTAAACGGGCCAAAATACGTCTAAAATTACGCCATATCTGCATTCTGGATTCAGCCCTGTTCTTGTTAAAAATAAATAAATAAATAAATAAAATAAACACCAAATGTCTTACTTATTGCATGCGCACTGCATTTTTAACGATATAGCTACAGAAATGCTGTTTTGAAGTTTTAAAAGGCTACACATTATCTTGTCGTTGGACTTGTGGTTTATAATGGGTATATTTAAGGCAAAGGTTTATTCAAATGGTTTAGATCTAGCCCAAGACGCCAGAAAATACTAACTTTTATCTAAGAGGCTGTCCCACATACCCAGGCTATATGATAATTGGATAGTGCGATGTAAAATGGAAAATAGCTACATGTCGAAATACGTGTTCTACTGAGTTTGATTTTAGAAGTTTAAGGATATTTCCAAGAGAGCAAGAGTAGCCCATTCATGCGCTTGTTTCCACAATCTAATAATTCCAATACGAAACATATATGCACGCCTTGGATAGAATAACGAAGTATAAATGATCTGAAAATTTATTTCTGATTAGAGTATTTTAATACATATGTTTTTTAAAATAAAGATACTCACCCGTGTTTTGTTTTCAGGCTCGTAAATGCGTGGATGCAGCTTCAAGGATGCGACAGTCCTTTACTCTAGACTCAGACAATCTCGGCAGTCTCTCTGTCCCTTGCACACACACGCTCACTCAACCCACACACAACTCACAATTAATCCACTCTGACAGTCTCGTGGGTCAACTGAACATTAAACATTTTTAAAAACATCAATGTCATCCAGTTTCACACCACTTTGGTATGATGTGAAATGTTTTCCATTCTCAGTAAGGTCATCATTTTTAACGTCGCTTGATGAACACTAGCAAGAAGCATACCACTTTCTGAAGTGCTTTTCAAGACAACTATGGCACTAACCCAGGGGCTGACTTTGAAATGTTTTTATTATTGTGGAGACTAGGCCTACTCAAATTTAAATAACAATGCAATATCGACCTCCTACTGAAATCATGGTTTCGCTTTAATTATTACTTCAATAAAGTCTTCAATACACCGATAAATTCAGAAAGCATTAATTTCTGTGCTCCGAATAGTGCAGAGGGCTTAAATGTAACTCTACTGCAGACACGACGGTTGTAAAATTCTGATTTAAGAAGGTCAGACAGTAACGTCATTAACATCATTAATCAACTAATATTTCAATTAACTGTCTAATACCTTAGATGATTTAGAACTATATATTGTCAGCTCCTTTGCCATCGGATGTATCTGGCTTATGCTAAAATAAACTATTTAAATAAATGCCAGCTCAAACAAGATGAGCATCAGGCAGGATAACATATCCTGTCTGTATAATAATACATCACAAGATTGTCATGTTGCCCTTATCAGCATTGACTGTCCCAACAGTGCATACATATAGGACTAGAAAATTTGACCAAGCAGTGGTATAAACTAGAAAAAAGAAAATTCACATGGTTACATAATTATGAATTTATTGATAGATTTAAAAACATAACATTACTCCTGATAACAAATTACTTTTCCAAACTGTCTGCAGAGAAATGTTAATAAACATTAGAGACCAGTTTGTCCTTGTAGATTGCCTTGCCATTACTTTTTACATCAGACCGATGATTGAAAAGATCTTACTGAAGAAGAAAGACACCAGAACCAAAGCCCATGTGACCGCATGTGTCTCTTCGGAAAACTCCCATGGGACAAGCCACAGCATTTTGCAGTACAGAGTGTTTCATTTGGAGAAGTTGAAGGCAAATATTTTATCTCAATGACTCATGAGAACTAAAGCCTCAGACAGACACACATACATGCACACACTATCAAAACACACACACACACACACACACATTCCCTTTGTGTTCACACCTTCAAGCCTGAAAATGATCCCAACATTCAAAGAACAAACATCCATCCATTCATCTGTGTATCTGTCTTTGTCCAATCTCATATTCATTGTCCTCAGTCCTTGCAAACATGTCATGGTACGTCTGTCATGCTGAATATCCCTGCATGCATAATGTCATTGGAAAAAATTCATGAGTGTAGAATTGGGTGGCCCTCCAGCGTTTAGGTGTTACTAAGATGAGTGCCTAGTGGTAATGGCCACATGGATGCTTCAATGGTAAGCCCTTCTTTTAAATCTTTTACATGATCACCGGTACTAAAAAATATTGTGACAATTATATTCATAATTAATGTTACTACCATTGCAAACTTTTTTTCAATTAAAAACCTTTAAAATAAATATTATTTATGGAAACATTTTGCTTGTTGTCATTTTGGATCCTCTGAGAGAAAAAGCTGCAAAGAAGCTGAATCTTGTTTTGTAAACTAAAAATAGGCAAAGCTTAAAAGCACTGCATCTGTAGTACGATTAACTGACTGATACTTCTTAAAGGCAAGATTATTAGTACACTGTCAGTCACCTTGGTGTTTGGCACAAAGAAGGTGACTGAAGGAAGAACAACCTCACTGGGTTTTTTACTTCATTTTAAGCATGCTGCATTCTTCACACTAGCTTTCTGCAATATTAAAAGTCATCCACAAAGCCTTTAAGAGAGTTAGATAATGCTTACATCTATTCTAGTGTATCTGTGAAGAACCAGAGAGCCTCCAGGCTCTAGGCGGCTGGAGTTTGAGCAGACTGGTTCCAGGAGCACGTTCCATCATTAGAACAGTTAGTAGGGTTCTGTGTTGTTGGGGTGGGTTCTAAGAATGCCACCGTGTTATTAAAAAAGTTGTTTTTTTTTCCAACACCATCTGTGAGGTGGGTTTCTGTGGGTTCCGTTAGGGGGAGCCCCATTGCACTCTTGCTCACACATGATCTACGCACAGAATAAAAACAAGGAAAAACAAACAAAACGAATAAAAACAAAACAAAACAAAACAAAAGATAAGCGGAAAGAGAGGACAGACAGATATCAGAGGTGTGATCAGAACATCAGAGAATAAGACTGGCAGACTGTCGCTTGGTCCCGCGTCCTGACGTTTGGGCACCATACTGATCAGGACAGCCATGGCTTAGGCTAGAGTTACGTTAACACTGGTAGACTGGCAGCATCTGTGTGTGTGTGTGTGTAAGAATGTGTTTGAATGTGCATGAATTTGTTTTAAGTATGTGTGAGCTTGTATGTGTGCACATACAGTGTGTTTGTGTGTGTGTGTGTGTGTGTGTGTGTATGTATACATGGTACATGTTCCCCTCTTTCTCACACCCCAAGTTTGTTGGCTTCAGTGAGCACTACTTTGAGCACAGGCATGAATGCTGAGATCTCGCTGAAATTGCTGCTGCTGACGATGTGTGTGTGTATGTTGAGACCTTCAGTATAAGCCTGCGACTCGATGCTGCGTGCCATGTTGTGCAGGCCGCCCACAATGGCGGGAGAAAGCTAAAGGGGATACAGGAGAGGGTGGGTTAGAACTAAAACTAAACACACACACACATACACACACACACCAAAAATACAAATACAAAACTACAGGAAGAAAAAAAAGACCATATTGAGACACTCTTAAACTGGAAAAACACACACACACACACACACACACACACACACACACACACACACACACAGGTGGTACTCAGGTACTCACACTCTGTTCTCTCAGCTTGTCATACAGCATGTCCAGACGTTTGTTGGCCACATCCAGCTTTCTCTTAGTTTGCTGAAAGAGAGACAGCACTGTCAGACCAACTACTGAACTACCCCTCAGTATGAATTATCCCATTAAATACTGTATCTCTACTCTATAGGGAGGAGAGGAAGATCAAACCACATCAACCCTTTCTTATATGTGGTGTTAAGTGTTTGTGTGTATTAATGTATGAGTGTGTAAGTGTGTAAGTGAGTGAGTGAGAGTGAGGGAGGGAGCACTCACTGGGTCGGAAGCTGCAGCCAGACATTTCTGCACAAGTCCTTCAAACGTGGTCTTGAGTACCATGTGCTCCTCTGGGATGGGCTTTTTGGTGATCTTCTCTGCTGGCAGGGTCTGCACAGACTACAGACACACACGCACGCACACACACACACATGCGCGCACACACACACACGAGCGCGCACACACACACACACACATACACCAACAGATTTACAGCCCACAGCTTTAACATGCTGGTCTTTGTTACATAACTATACCATAGCAAATGTAACATGGGGTAAAGTTGAGGTCTCCAGTACAGAGCAAACACATCTATAAACACCTAAGTGAATATCATGCAGTGCTAATAAGAAACTGTAACACACAAAGTAAATGCACTGCTACAGTAAACCCAGTCCCATATGCACCTGGATGATGTCTCCAGTAGGGGCGCCAGGGGCCCCCTCCACGTTCATGTGGGGTACAGAGTGGGGGCTGGGGACTGGAGCATGGGGAGGAGGATGTTGCTGCTGCTGCATGGGGTTATAGGGGGCCTGCATCCCAGGCTGGGAGAAAGGCTGGGGGGGGCCCGCTGGGGCCTGAGGCTCGCCTAATGGACTCATGATGGGGGCCGTGATGGGAGCTGGAGGGGTGTACTTATCCAGAGCCTGTGAGAGCAGAGAGAGAGCAGAGAGAGAGAGAGAGAGAGAGAGCAAAGAGAGAGAGAGAGAGAGAGAGAGAGAGATGAGAGAAATGTTTGTTTGTTGTTTGCTTTTCTTTTCTTTGATGTATAACTTTTCTATTATCCCTATAACAGTGGTGTGTATAACATGTGAATTGTCATGCCAATAAAGCATATTTGAATTTGAATTTGAGAGAGAGGAAGAACACCAGGAATATTTTTTTTCACATTGACTGGCAGCTAATACATTATCACACTTATTATACAGCCATTTGGAAAGATATACTTCACACTATACATCTGAAGTAGACAAACAATAACAAACAAATAGCTTCCAAATGTTGGAAAGGTCCATTAAAAGTAATGCATACTAAAGGATTCTGGAAAGCTGTATAATAATGTAGGTTAATGTAGCCTCCATATATGATGCAATGCATATGTGTTTGACCTGGCTGATTGCCGAACCAGCGATTTTGAGTCTGTGGCTTTTTAAACATTTAATATTTCATATATCCCTTTATGTCTGTATACGTGTATTTGACTACATATGCATTATCAAGATTGATTGAAAATTGATGTATGACACTCTTACCTTCTTCTTCCTGGGGCCGGAGTTCAGAGTAGGGGGGTCATTCCAACCATTCTGAGGTCCTGTAGAATACACATATATAAATTTCCTAGTTCGGCAGGAAGGAGGTCTAAATGCTGCATTCAACACTGATGAATGTGTTTATGTGTCAGGTGTTTGATTAATGATTGACTGCAGTGAATGACTGAATGATGCTGAGCAAGCTGCCTCACCAACAATCACATAAGCCCAAAGGAAAACAATTATCTCTGCATAACATAAGGCTGTCAGAAAGCTGACACAAGAGATTCAGAACATCTTTATCCAAACCTGGACCCACAGTGCCGCATAGAACCACATAGAACACTGAGTTACCAATGATTTGGTGAAGTAATGGTGACATCACCACCTGACAACTGGTCAACCTGGATTCAACTCCCCAACTGGATGCTGTGAGTCTGTGTTGCTTTCAATAAAAGTGTCTGCTAAATACCAGTCAACTTTAACTACAGTGGCTACTAGGGTAACGGGCACTTTAAAACTCCTTTAAAACTGCAACTAGCCAGACAATATAACCACACAGCATTGCTGTAGGTATAAACCTGAGCTATATAATCAATTAGCTTAACTAATTTGCTCTCACTAACCACATAATTTTAACTGCTACCAACACAATCACACAGAAATATGTGAACTCATGATCAAGACTGCATCCTGACCAAGACCGCAGGCCAGTGGTCAATCTGACTAGCTAAACTGTGGAGAAGCTCAAGACTACTGACATGTTGATTGTTATTACTGTATTGACTGTAGCGTTATGATTGTCACAAGCATACACCCATAGCTTAAAGAGAAACATTTCCACCATTAAAACAGGTGGCAGCATTGTTCATTTTGCAGCAGCCAGAAGCCAAGGATTAGTTTTTTTAGGCATTGCGGCAGGGCCCTTGTAATCAATAAAATGTTTTATTTGTGATCTCAAGCTTTGCTTTGTGACCATCTGCACAGATTCACCTTCAGCCTGACCATTTTCACCAAGGGTCATCAATCCTGTGAAGGAAACGCCATCAGATTTGCCACAACAAGTCTGAGATGGATCTATACCTTACCTCTCTGGACAGCTCTTGAACATCACACATACACATGATCTCTTAGAACATCTGAAAGGGAGCTATTATATTGCTATTAACATCTGAAACGGCTGTATAGTTTAACTGTCTTCACATTTGAAATGGATCTGTGCCTAATTTCTTACCATCTGATATGAATGAATAGCTTTTTATGTATAAAATGGACCTTCCACTTTTTCACTTGGAACATGTGAGTGAGAAACATGTCGAAGGCAGGGATGCTATGTGCGTGCATGTGCGTGTACATATGTATATTGTGTGCAGCGCATGAGTGTGTATGTATGTGTTGTGTGTGTGTGCATGTGCGGACCTGTTCTTTGTGAGGCGGGCACCAGAGCGGGCAGGTGAGTATCAGGTGAGGCATGCTGCTCTGTACCTGTGCTTCCTGGCAGTGGAGGAGGGGGCACACCAGACACGGGTGAGCCCAGTGCCCCCTGCTGGAACGAAGGGCCTCCCATCAGCAGAGGAGGAGGAGAGAAGGCAGAAGAGGAGGAGGCCACAGGTGGAGGAGAGGGGAAGGAAGGAGCAACGGAGGCCGCAGGAGGAGAGGGGAGCGAGTGAGGAAGAGGAGGATGAGAAAGAGGATGAGAGGGGTATGCTGCAGTGGTGGGGCCGGGAGGGTAGGGGGTAGCAGAGGGCATGAAGTGATGGGGGTAGGGGCCGGAGGAGGAAGAGGGAGGACGATGAGGAAGAGGAGCAGCAGCTGCGCCACCAGGTGGCGATGAAGAGTATTGCAGAGGGTTGTAGAGAGTTGAAGGAGCAGCCGGCCCAGCACTGTAGTGAGGAGCTGCAGGAAAGGCTGCAGAGTCAGAGCAAAAGGTCAGAGGCAGTGAAATCACACATCATGCACACCACACACACACACACACACACACACACAAACATGCAAACACACACGCACACATGCAAGCATACACATGCAGGCACACAGAAAAACACAGACAGATAATTCCATTGTTAAGACATGCCAACATATCAAATAGAAGATCATGTTCACATGTACACACACACAGACAGTTGACAGGGCATTGGTAAACATTAATGTGGTATGTTTACAAAAAATCCTTAGAGCAGTCCTATTTGCTTTCAATTCACACGTGCACACACGCATGCATGCACAGTTCTGAGGTCATGCAGAGAGATGAGTCAGTGTCAGAATGCTGTACTGATCTCATGAGCAGAGCTTACTGCTGGCCAATGATCAGAGCACAGCAGCAATACCTTTATAGTCTCCCTCTCACAAACACACACAAAATTTTATTCATTAGACATGCTAATAGGAGCATGCTAAAGCATAGTCATGAGAGTCATTAGGGGCAGACTGAGCAGAAGGCACAGAGAAGCTCTCTCATGATTTCAGACCCAAGGGCCTTGGAGAATAGAGACGGAAACTCCTCCCCTTAGTCAATGCCAGTAGATAAAATAAGCCTATGTTGTATGTATTGTTTATTCTAAATAAATAACTTGCTCTGTATACTTCTGTGAAAACGTAAACAAAATGTGTGGGGACCGCTAAGAGTCATGCCAGACTTGTAGTAGGGTACTCACTCAGCGGATTCTCCTTTAAGCATATTAGGTCTGGAGTAGAGTACTTATTCTGAGCATACTACAAGACCTAAGCCTGATAGGTACTATTAGGATATTAGCTCTGAGGACTCTATAATACTTACTCTGTGGACACTGCTGTGAGTATGTTGGCCCTGTAGTAGTGTACTGGATAATGCAATTACCGTAATGTACTTTACAGGTAGTGCTATGAGGATTTTGGGCCTATAGTAGTACATTTATTCTGTAAGTATTGCTGTCAGTATACTTGTCATGCATCATTATGCTTACTCTATGGATACTGCTGTGAGTATGCAAGTTCTGCAATACCATACTTATTCTGTGGCTACTGATTTGAGCTACGAATTCTGCTGTGACTGTGCAGGTTCTAGAATGGTGTACATGCGTTTTGGGTAAAGCTCTGAATAGGGCCTATGGCAGCGTACTTTCTGGATACTGTTGTGAGTTTGTTAGTACGTTGTGGCCATCATCGTGTACTTACTTAGTGGATATTGTTGTGTGTATGTAGGGCCAGCAGAAGTGTACTTACTCTGTGGAGAATGCTGTGAGCATGGGCTTCAGTGGTGTACTTTTATACTGCCTTGGGTATGGGCTTGAGTAGTGTACTTTGACACTACTGTTAGTACGGACTTGAGTAGTGTACCTTGATACTGCTGTGAGTATGGGATTAGTAGTGTACTTACGCTGATACTGCTGTGATTGCATGTAGCCAGACGAGGCAGGAGGGGCAGCACTCAAAGGAGTCTGTAGACCAAAGAGAGAAAGAAAGAAAAAGAAAGTAAAAGAAAGAAAGGAAAAAAAGACAGAAAGAAGAGTTGAAATTAAAAGGTCATCTTTTAATGGCCACAGGTGATGCTGAGAGGTGCTTACAGGCTCCAAGCTGTGCTACTGGGTGAAACAGGAGACAGTTGCTATGGAAACCATTCATTCAATCCATCCTCACTTACAGATGTACACACACTTACATTGGGAGCAAAGAGTGTGTCAGTGAACCAGAGGGCAGGCATGAGGAGGGAAGCTCTGGAGAGATGAGGTATTTGTGTGTATGTGTGGGTGTATGTGAAAGAGAGAGACATGGAGGTTGGAGACCAAGGTACAAGCTGGGAACTGAAATGGCTCGTTAAATGTTGCATGCGGATGGGTGTCAAAGGCCAGTGTTCACCCTGCCGATCTCTGCCAGAGAGGTGATGTCATGCGGAATGTCAGAAACAGCTGGGGAGAGGAGAAAGAGGCAAAGGCACACTAGAGGCAGAATGATCCTCCACAGCTGCAACTGGGACTGGGATGCAATACTAGCCCAAGGCACTAGGTGGCAGCAGTGGCATGTCCCTGCTGGGCTGTGGAGAAGAGTGTGAGCACTACAGTACTACAGTAAGAGTGTGACAGGGTGGCAGCCAGATAGACCACACATGCATCTGAGTAAGACCAACTGGAACAGCAAGGCACATTGTTAAGAGAAGCAGACACACGACACACACACACACTTGAGTGAACAGGTAGGGAATGGGAAAGGTGCAGGATCTGGAGTGTGCAATAACATCATGGATGTGTTTCACTCCAAGCAGTAAAGACGTAGGGGAATAAATGTTTATACTGTGCACTGGCTGCAAATGTACTGTGCATTAGAGAGGGTATAACTGTGAGTGTAATGTGGTTAAGTTGTACTTGGTATAACTTGGTATAATATATTGTGAATGCACTGTGTAGTATAGCGATTACAGGCTTAGATGTAGGGTGGTTCGGTTGCACATGGTATAGCATGCAAAATTCTGGATGCATTGGACATGGGGTGGGTTTGTTGTACACATGGTCAAGTGTGGAAAGCTGTAGTACGGCAAGTAGAATTGCTGATGTAGCGTGGTTCAGTTGTACGAAGCATAGCATGTAAGGTTATGGATGCCTTATGTGGAACAGTGCACAGAACTGGAGGTGTAGGTTGTGTGTTGCACATGGTGAAATGTGTAAAGCTGTACAATTAACTGGCATGGCATGTAGAAATGTGGTTTCAAGGTGTGTGTGTGCCTGTGCGTGAGTAGAATCGTCGATATAGGCTGTGAGATGTACATGGTTACACGTGTGAAGATGTATAATTAACTGGTATGGAATATAGAATTGTGACTGTAGGGTGTGTGTGTGTGTGTGTGTGTGTGTGTATGTGTGTGTGTACCTGTGGTTCAGGGACAGGGCCTAGCGGGCGAGGGGCACTGGGAAGGGCGGTTGGGGTTTGGTTACTCCAGGTAGTGACAGTGGAGGCGGACCTGAACTGCTCGCGTGCACACACACACGCAAACACACAGAGAGCCAACAAAGGCCGATCATGATGTGGAACAGACCATACACCATATTCCCATTAAACAACAGCGCACACTGTGTCTGATAGACAGGACCAGGAGGGACCAGAGCTGCTGTTAACAATAACACAGTAAAGACATTAATAACTGGAACACACACACACAAACATCAGAAGATATCAATAATGCAAGAATGACACCCCCCCCCCCCACACACACACACATACACACATACACACACTGAAATACACTCATGAAGGGGAAAAAAAGCTAATGTAAATGTGCAACATTTGTATAGCAGTTAATTTAACAATTAAAGTAAAGTAAACAAATGCTCTAGCTGTCAGTCAGTGGTATGTTTATAAAGACATGTTATGTATGTTAACAGTGAACAGTGTCTGTTTATGTGTGTGTGCTTGTTGTGTTTTTTGTGTGTCTTTTGTGGCTATGTTAACTGTCAAACTCCTTTTCAGGAAAGCAGTACAATGTCAATACAATATGTAGCTATGCAGAACTAACTGTATGAGCAATTGTAAGTGCACAAATGTAACACGGGAGGGTGTGTGTGTGTGTGTGTGTGTGTGTGGTGTGAGTGTGTATTACCGGCTGGTAGTACTGAGGTGCTGTGGATGCTGGTGCAGGTGCCAGGGCCGGAGCGGGTACAGGCTGTGTGGAGTGTTGCTGGAAGGCGTAGGCTGGCAGTGGTGCGGCCGTGGGCATGTTTGTGGGCGTGGGGCGAGCGCTGGGGGCCTGGGGGGTGGCAGATGCCATCTGGGGTGTAGCGACCGGGGCAGCTTGGTGTCCCAGAGCTCTGGTAAGGCGAATCCGGAGCTGTTCCACCACCTCCTGAAACAGATACAAACACTACTGTTACACACACCATGCATTTAGCTTAGCCCTAATAACCACTAGCACACAACTATTCCACCCAGCATATATCTAACACAGCCACAATAAACACTAGTGCACCACAGGGTGGTGTTTCTTGGTTGGTGGGGGGAATAGGGAAGGCTGCTCACCTGGTTGCTGTTCTCAGGCAGGTAGGCGAGGGCAGTGTCCAGACTGCCCTGTGAGGCTAGCAGACTGGCGTACTGGCCCATCTTCTGTGCCAACATGGCACCCACTGCAGACGCCTGTGCCCCTTGAGTCCGCTCTACTGCCTGGCGCAGGATTACCACCTTCTCCACCAGGTCCTGAAAAGGGAAATGTTCAAACTGACCACACTGCAAAACACCTAGGAAATCGGACTACACCACTGGAACAGTTGGTCACATCCTTTGTAACTTTGTTGCTACATCTGACTAGGGCAATCTGTAGTCATGGCAACCTAATATGCCAGACTGGGACAGTCAGGTAGTCATGGTAACCTGCAACATCAGACAGGGCCAGTCAGCAGTCATACAGGATGACCTGTTCTATCAGAGGAGGACAGTCAGTCGAGGACTTCATGGTAGCCTGGAGAGAGGGTGAACACAGCTGCTGGAGTGGTCAGTGGGCACTGACCAGAGAGCAGACAGAGAAGGCACAGCTGACCTGCCAACAGACTGGGCACTAGGCAGTTGGAGCAGGCACTGTGAATTGACCTGCCAGCTGACTGGGCACTAGGCAGTTGGAGTGGGCCCAGCTAACTGACATGCCAGTTGACTGGGCTCCAGGCAGTTGGAGAGGGCACTGCTAATTGACCTGCCACAGACTGGTCACTAGGCAGTTGGAGCGGGCATGGCTAACTGACCTACATTTTGTTCTGGGGAGAATAGGCACTGCCAAATGGTGTGCACTGAGAGCACACATTGAGATGTGGGGAGAGCAGCCACTGACCTGCAATAAATGTGTGCCCTGGGATTGACCTACAGTAAGAGTCGGGACTAACAATAAGAGTCGCTAACTTACCTGTATTGAGAGTGGGTACTGCCAACTGACCTACATTGAGAGTGGGGACTGTTGACTGACCTGTAGTGAGAGTTGGCACAGCCAACTGACCTATAGTGAAGGTGGCAACTGTTAACTGACCTTCAGTGAGAGTGGGCATCTGAACTGACCTGCAGTTAAAGTGGGCACTGCCCACTGACCTACAGTAAGAGTGGGGACTGTTGACTGACCTGTAGTGAGAGTTGGCACTGCGAACAAACCTGTAGTGAGAGCAGGCACTGGGACTGACCTTCAGTGAGAGTGGGCATTGGGACCGACCTACAGTAAGAGTGGGGACAGTTGACTGACCTACAGTAAGAGTGGGCACTGCCAAATGACCTGTAGCGGGAGTGGGCGCTGCCCACTGACCTGTAGCGAGAGTGGGCGCTGCCCACTGACCTGTAGCGAGAGTGGGCGCTGCCCACTGACCTGTAGTGAGAGCGGGCGGTGCCAACTGACCTGCAGTGGAGGCAGGAACTTTTAACAGACCTACAGTGAGAGTGGCCATTGGGACCGACCTGCAGTGAGAGCGGGCACTGCCAACTGACCAGTAGTAAGAGTGGGCACTGTCAACTGACCTGTAGTGAAAGCGGGCACTGGGACTCCTGGGCTTTGGTCCAGCAGGTCACCAGCTTCTCCAGGCTGCCAGCACATATGTAGCACAGACAGGCCTGAGCCTGCAGGGACAAGTCCTCTGACTGCTCCAGACGAGAGCCCAGCAGACCTGATGCAAACATACACACATGGACAGGTGCACAGACAGACACACACACACACACAAACACACGGACACAGAAACATGAGCCTGTTATTCCTGAGTCCTCAGCAAATATACAGATTTCAGGACTAACAGTGCTCAATGACTCATACTGCTCCTTGTTGTATTTGAAAACATAAACAAACAGCTCCTTCCCAAGACAATAACAGTAATAACTGAGCATATTTGTGCTTGAGAGAGAGAGAGAGAGAGACAGAGAGAGAGAGAGAGAGAGAGGGAGAGAGAGAGAGCGAGAGAGAACTGACCACAGAGTGTGGAGAACTCCTCAGGCTTGGCGTAGGTCATGACTGCTGCCAATGCTTCCCGCCAGTTGTGCAGCTCACATGTCTGTAGGATGTCCAGCCAGTCCTTCATCACCACTGCACTGATCAGCTAGATCATCAAAAACACACACACACACACACACGAACGCACACACACAAAGGCAAACAAACACACACACACACGCAGATACATATATACAGACAGGCAGATAGACACTTGTTAATATCGCTTATTTGCATTATCATTCCAATGATCAGTTGCTGTTTATACAGTGGTATTTCTTTGCATGGTTTGCCATTACCTTTGTGATCTTAGTCTGCGTCTTCTGGAAATACTTCTTCTGGGTCTTCTCCAGGAGTTCTGGTCCACCAGCAATGGCCAGGATGATGCTGTCTGCCATCCGGTTGTCATGGAGACAGAGCTCAACGGCACTCTCAAAGTCACCCGTGAGTAGCGCCTGTGTGATCAGGCCATCTATGTCTTAAAAAAACACACAACACACACACACACACACAAACATCACAAAGTAGTCTTGGGCAGCAGTCGCATTAAACATGATTTCAACATCACTAGAAGCACACACACAGATGCACAAACACATCCAAAAAGCCACACCACTGGTACGATCAGCAGTCACAGGAAACACCTCACAAACAAATACACAGCACCCATCATAATCACCTTTCCTAAGTTTGAGTTTGACAGGTTCAGAAACAGATGGTACAGGCGCCGGAGGTTCTGACGGCACTTCAAGTTCCGCCATGGGCTCTGCTAACAGTTCTGCAGGTTCTGTAATTGTGTCCTCCGTGGGATTTTCTAACAGCTCGTCTACAAAGCCATCAGCTTCCTCCTCCTTTTCCTCCTCCTCTTCCTCCTCCATCTCTGATTCCACCACAGCCTGTGGCTCAGGTTCTGGCTCTAGTACCACCTCCTCCTCCTCCGGTTCCAGTTCCGCTGCCTGTTACACAAAAACAGTAAATCAGGGGAACACAACAGACATCAAACATGTTATAAGAGCTGCCGCTTCCCCCTGTTCTGGTATGGCTTGACAGTTAACGCAGGTCTGTTACAATATGAAAGTCATACACGGAAACCATAGTTCACATGCCAGCTGCAATTCTCCTACGATAATTAGACCTTTACAAATGTTGAAAAATGTTGAAATGTAGAAAAAGTCCAAATATGTCATAAACAAATCAGGGCATCACTCTTTTGGGCTTCTGCATCACTTGTATCAAATCAAACAACTTAGATCTACAAAGCATTTGTTGAACAGCAAGAACATTTTAAAGACAGACAAAATCAACAAAATTAACAACTAGAAAAATGCCCAATATTGCCTTGGTCGGTTTCAGTATATAAAGCAGGACTGGAAAGAAATAACAAAACCAAATTTGATTGTGTACAATGATTTTAGGAATAGTCTGATGGCATTGAATTTGCACTTCCAACCTTTCAAAACAATTTAATTACAATCTATTGTTTAATCACTTAGTTTTTGCCTGCTTATATGATCAGGGTGCAACCATGGCAATTCTGGGAAAGCAAGATACTACATTGCAAGCATTCCTGTGTCCCAGAATTATGTAGCATTATCAACGTACATTATCCTCTACTCATTACCATCATTATTATACCACTGTCGACACTGTCAATGATTAGCAATACCCATTGAGGTCAGCATTGTCCATCAGCATTAGCAATACTCATTACTTTTACCATTGTCAATATCCACGGCATCATTACAATTTCACCACTGTAACATGAGGTCAGCATTACCCATTATCATCATTCATACCAATTAGCATTAGACATAATAGTTTGTATTTTCCATTAACATTATCAACGTCAAAAGTAACCATCAGCATCATCCTTAGCCTTAACTATTTTATCCTTCACCTTTAACATTATCAAGTTACTTCCAGAGAGAAAATAGGACTTCCAACACTGTAGTGGAACAAAAGAGTCTGTCATTGACCCAAAACCCCTTGAAATAATGAAACTTGTTAGCGATTAGCGACAAAACAGAAATATACAGCTGTGCTATACGATGGGACCACACAGGTATGCCACTGCACCAGACCAGACTACAGTAAAAGGTTGGCTTGAATCGACAGATGAGGGTACCTCCTGCTGGGCCACCTCCTCCTCAGAGATAACGGGGATCGCTGGCACCTGTGTGTCCAATGGAAAATCCACCACAGGCTCCAGCACAGGAGCTGGAGCCTGCATGGCCTGGGGTGGCTCTGGGGCTCCCTCTGCTGGTCCAGAAAGGTCACAAGCCTGAAACGGTTGCTGTGGAGCAGCACCGGGTGTAAACATGGGCACTGGCTGAATGGGCATGAGAGGAGATGGGTCAACTACAGGCACTTCAGGTGGAGGAGCTGACAAGTCCACAGGTATGCACTCTGGTACAGACAGTATGCCAACAGCAGGTACAGATTCGGGTATAGGTGGAATGGCGACAACAGATAGGGGCTGAGGTACAGGTGGTATGACAACAGTAGGTAGAGGCTCAGTTAAAGGTGATATGTCAAAAGCAGGTATAGAATGAGGTACAGGAGGCAAGACAATGCCAGATACAGTATCAAGCACAGGTGGTTGGACTTGAGGAATACATTCACTTCCAGCAAGCTGACCCAATGGTGGTAAGGAGAGGTCCACTGAAGACACATCATCAATCTGGGGAGCAGGGACACCCATGGGGGCCTGGCCATAGCCAGGAACATCAAGGGGAACAGTCTCTGCATCTGAAGGGTAAGGGGGACTCACAAAGGCTGTGTTCCCAGGATGCAGCTGATCTGTTGGGGCAAGGAGCAGTGGAGCTGGGGCCAGAGGATCAACTGGAGGTGAGGATACTGGAAGAGGATCAAATAAAGGAAGAGATGGCTGGACTTCACCAGGAGGCAAAAAGAGAGGCACAGGCTGCTGCTGCTGCTGCAGGTCGAGGGGAGGAGCGAACATCAGTCCACTGGGTTCCTGCAGATCCACCGCTGCCAATGCTTCAGGTTTCAGTTGAAGGGGGCTTGCAAGGAAGGGGTCCAAGGGAATGGGTGGTCCTAAGCAGGGTTCCTGGTTAATGGTTTCAGGAGGTGGTTCTAGAACTGCTGCTGCTGGAGGTGGTTCCAGAGGAACTGCTTCAGAAGGCAATGCTCCATTTAAAGTGTGTTCTTCTAGTTGAACATTTGATACAAGTTCCAGTTGAGGTTCTGTGGCAAGAGCCGCTTCAGGTTCAGGTACAAATCCCACTTCAGATTCCGCTTTAAGTTCCGGGGTGTGTTCTGGCACTTGTTCTGATCCAGGTTCAGGTACAATTACAGGTTCCTCTTCAGCTTCAGCTTGTGGTCCTGGCACTGCTTCTGGCTGATGGAGCTGATTGAGTATCACAGGCTGTGAAATAGTAAAGGAATCGGCAGGGAAGTCTGGTGTGGCCTCAGGCGGAGCCTGGAACAGCGGAGTGGATTCTGCCTCAGGTTCTTGAGTCTGAAGTTCTGATTGAAAGTCGGGAACTGCTAATGGCTCAGATATGGCCTGAGGGTGGTTAAACGTAGAAACAATAACAGATACACACACACACACAAACGCGCACATCAATTGGCAGGAAATATATGAGAATTCAATTAGGATACAGTGAGTAAAGGTAATCTTGGCATTTCAAAATCTGACAAATCACTTCACTTCAAAAATCATAATATGGTTGCTCTCTGCCCAATATAATTTTTTTTACTGTGGTTCTTCAAATGACAAATTTCCAGGTGCCAATTTGGGAAAAAAGTATCAAGCACACAGCGTGTTTTCATTTCTGGTGAAGTTTAGTCCTTTAGATCGCAATCAAATTTCAGTACCATTGTCAATATGAGATGTAAAATTTTGGCTAGTTGTAAGGTATGCTTTGAAACTGTAAAAAATACAAGTTATCCCATTCTGGTGCACCAAAAAGCAAAGTTTAGCTGTGGAAATTGTGTGCCTAAATGGTCAAACATATTTTGGCATCAATAATTAAGAAAAAAAAAAATATTTAGATGACTTCTCAACTGAGTTGTACCTTAGACATTTATATATAAATTTATAACTGATGACAATATTCACAGACTTCACAACAAGCTGTCACATAGGATTGTCTTTTAGCTGCAAGCTGGGCAAACAGTTCAGCAACAATCAGTTTCTGCTCCCTGCATGCTATGTGCTTTGCATCGCATAGTACTTTGCCTAATCATTATGTGTTCAGCAATCAGTGGCAAATCACCTCCCTAAAAAGTCCAACTGAGACCCTTTCCTGTCCTATGATGACAAGGAAAACAGTTTAGCCGCAAATATAAGATTACCATACTTCTAAAGAGATTTTTCTGTTCTCTTAAGAGAAACTGACACTATTTTCTGATACTGAAATGTTTACTGATTGTACCTCAGAACGCTGGTCAGTGTAAATGTTTAAGGTCTTTCTGTGTGTTAAAAAGGAGAGGTCTGCTCTGAAAGGATTCACAAAAAAAGTACTTATATAGTTCTTCTATTTAAGTATCTATATCTATATATATCTATTTTTTTGTGGATTGCTGAGGGTACATCTGAACAGGAGGGGAACCAATAAAGATTTGCAAAGTTACTATGAATGGAACACTAAGGGTTAGGTATAAGGAACCATACCTCTGCTGGCTGGGAGTCTTTCTTCTCCAGTGCCTCAGCGATCTGAAACACAACAACAGCATCATGACACCAGACACACTGAGACAAGCATCATGCTGAGGGAAACAAGCTCTCTACATAGCAAGACTTTACACTGGACTTTTAGTCATTAAAGCCCACTATGTATTGACTGGTTCCTTGCATGGCTGCTTTCAAGTCAAGTCAATTTACTTTATTTATTAGTTGCTGTTAAGTTCTCATACACACACATGGAAAAACAGAAACACTTAGCGCCTTCGTCATCTGTGTATAAGTGTGTGTGTATGTGTGTATATATGACTGAACATGAGACATGAGATAAAGAATCCGGCCATATACAAATTTAAAAATGACAAACCACACAATTTTACAAAGAAGTGATATTTAGGACTGGGCACTCACCTTCAATGCCAGCTCCTCCTTTTTGTACCCCAGAAGGTCCAGGTACTTCCCACGACTGTCATCCTCAAAGTTCACCTGAGGGAAAGGTAGAGAATTAAGCAAGAAGTCCCAAGTTTTAGGAAGTGTAAGTAAGGTATTAGAAAGAGTAAGTAAGATGTGTAAGTAAGGTGCCTTGAGTGACCCCACGCTGCTTAGTTCCCTGTGATCACTGCTCCTCGTGTGTGTGTGTGTGTGTTTTCACTAACAGCATTGGGCCAAGTTCTGCAGAAGAATTTCTGCTGGCATAAATACTGTATACATACTGTAACTGTCCTTGTCTCACCTTCAGGAAGGACCATACGGCCTTCTCAAACTCGCTGGATGCGGCATCGATCTTCGCTTGGCAGAACTCGGCAAAGGTGCCGGCGCTCAGAGTGGCCTGCAGCTGAGCGGAGCGCTCCAGGAACTCTGTCTCTGTGACAACCTGGCTAACATGCACTACACGCGGCAGAGGCTGCTGGGAAGGCTGTGCGGGAGGCTTTCCATTCTCTAAGGAAACCAGTTTGCCTCCAAACTGCAGACAGGATGGTGGGAAAAAAACTGTTAAAGTTAAAGTTTGTGATTCTGGTGAAAGGCTGTTGATAGTTCAGCTTTGTAGTCAGTCAGATTACAGCCTCATTACTGAAGAACAGCGTTCACTGGCAGAACATAAACAATAAAACAGTAAAACATCACTTAAAACGGCCATCGGGGAGGCAAATGCAAATACATTCCGGGTATACTCACTGCAAATGAGGCCCCGACTGGACGACGGATCCACTTGGGAGGTTTCTTGAGAGGCATGACGGTGGTCGCAGCAGCAGGGGCCTGGGGTAGCTGCAGGGGTGGCAGGGTCTGACCCGTACCGAAAGGATCAAGGTTCCCAAACGACGTGCTTATCTGAGGCCATGCATAAACACAGACATTGTTTCTACTAAGACACGCTTACATTACAGGAAAAAAAAAACAACAACTAATAGACTCAGCATTTTGCATTAGCATTTAGCATTTTGACTCACACAAACTAAGAGTGTGGGAATGTGTGTGTGTGTGATGGTGTGCTGATGACTTGTGCGTATCAGTGAGCATAGAAAGTGTGTGTGTTTGCATAAAAGCGGTTGTTGCACCTTATGTGTGTGTGATTGTGAAAGTGTGTATAAAACTTAAATGATGTGTCTGTGTGTGTGTGTGCTTGTGCTTGTGAATGCATGTGCAAGTGGAAAAATGTGCCCGAGTGTGTTGGTACCTGATCAGCATGTTTGAGGCTGACGGCATCGTTCTTGCCTCCCATGATGGAGTAGACACTGATGTGGCCGTCAAAAGAAGCAGCAGAGAGAACCGCTGGGTTCCGTGGACACCACTGGATGTCAAAACACCACTGGGTACTGGTGGGTAGCTCATAGAGAACCTGCAACACACATCATCATCTTTGATAACCATGCCAGGACTTACAGAACCTGCAATACACACACAAACACACACACACACAAAAGTAACCTAGTAGAAAAGTCAGGACTTTTGACACAAGAATTGTACCACATGACAGACTGTAACACCCACACACAAACATGCGCTCACACACACACACACACAGGTTACCTCAGCTGTATTTGGGTTCCAACACAGGATGCGGTTGTCCTTCCCACAACTGAGTAGCAGTTCTGGATCTGCCAGACTCCAGGCAATGGCCAACACACCTCTACTCACACACACAGATGAAACATCACATATGTGTACACATGCAGAATATGATATTACAGGCATCTGTGAGTGTGTATATGCGTGCGTGTATAAGTCTGTGTGTGTGTGTGTGTGTGTCTGTGTGTCCTAACCTGGTATGGTTCTCCAGCACTTTGAGAGGCGAGGTAGCAAAGCGCAGGTCCCACATCTGGATGACGGGCATGCGGTCGTCTTCAGATGCCAACGCCAGCTGAGTGGCCACCTCTGGATTCCACGCCAGCCCTGAGCAATGCATCTAAACACAACAAAAATTAATTTATGCCCATAGTACAGAAACAACATGCATCAGCACACAGATACACCACAACAATGCCCATACAAACACACAAAAGCAAACAATGTTCTTTCAAACACACATATTGTAGACACATACATACATAAATACACAAACACACACATTAACTACCAACACATCGAATTTGGGTAAAAGACTGTGGAAGGTTTGTGTATGGACCTACCCATCACGATGATCACTGATTCTGATAATGGTCATTCATATGTGTGTGTAGTGTATGTGTATGTGTGTGTGTGTGTGTGTGTGTGTGCGCGCACAAGTATAGGCCCACCTGGATGCTGCGGTTGCTGACTTTGATAATCAAGTCATTCTTGTGTGTGTGTGTGTGTGTGTGTGTGTGTGTGCGCATGTGTGTGTGCATGGGCCTACCCGGTTGCTGTGGTCGCTGACTTTGATGATGAGGTCGTTCTTACGCAGGTCCCAGATTGAAGCTCGACCACCAGGGCTGGCAGATGCTAGGATGTGCTGGACCTGACAGTTCCACGCTATGCAACTGACGTCCTCCAAAGGCTATAGAAAAAACACACACACACACACACACACACACAAGCAACCTGTTACATACTAAAATGTGCTGTACCTGACAATTCTATGCTACCCAAATTACGTCCTTCAAAAGGCCATAGGAACCGGAGCTCAGCTCCACCTCCTGTTATCTATGACCTCTGCAGGAGCTCATGCAGCCCTGTCTCGTTGCGTCACACAACTTAATACTTAATCTGAGTGACTGTGCGTAATTTACACAGCTGTGGTTACTTCTGCATCCAGAATTTGTTGGAAGTTCACATCCCTACAGAATATTGTAGTAAACCTACACATTTCTCCTTTGTCAAAAATAAAGAGCACATAGGAGACTGGCAAATGTGCTAGTCTGTGCAACGAACTATTGTGAAATAATCCAGTTTTGAATTGTTTTAGTTGTTTATGTGTAGCCTGCATGAAAAACGTAACCAAACTGGTTATCCTGTTTTCGTGTTCCAATGTGTTATAGCCTCGAATTGACATTAAATAAACAGGACAACTCACCCGTTCAAATGATGTTCAGTTACTGTTCAGTAATCCTTTCTATTTTCTGTAGATTTTAGATCAAATCGTTTCTTTGGGGCAATTACTTTTTGGCATATGAACATGAAATGGAGGGACAGTGAGCTCTTGATTTTGCTACTTACTTACATATTATGGAACAGTAATTGTAGGCAATTCCTAATGCATGCCGCATACGGATTGCTGTACAAGTGAATGATGCATACACGGCAACAGACAGTAGACGGAATTAATGTAGTGGTCAAAAAACTAGTGGTAAAGAGCACATACGTGCACTCCCTGAGAGCCCTGACGCACACACACAATGATCCTCACCTGAGGCTTTGGGCCTGGGGTCATTGGGGTGTTGAAGGAGTTCAGGTCCCAGATATAGATCTCTGATTCATTTCCTCCTGAGGCAAACAGATTTGACTGGAAAGAAAAGCACAGATATACACAGATCAGTGACTTAGTGATTAGTGTGTATTAATGACACACACAGGGAATTGAGCAATTGATGCAAGAATTAATGCAAGATGCATTTGGGATGTAGCAATAAAGGTGAAACAGGTAGACAACTCATGTTAGGGATAGACCATTACCAGAAAACTGTGAAATGGATAACTCATACTTGGGAGAGACAACTACCAGAGAACTTGCATGATTGCAACTGATAACCGCAAAACTTGTATTTAGGCCTGATATCTGGGTTGGTCTGCTATCTGGGAAATAGCAGACCACTTACCTGGAAAGAGTTTACGTCAAGTGCCCTGACGGGGCCCGTGTGTTTGGTGCTTTGGTCGATGATCACGTCACTGCTACCGCTGATGATCTTAGCTGGGTCGTATAGGATGATGTTTCCATTCTCACCCCCTGCAATCAGTACCCCCGAAGGAAGCCCATCTGAACTGATACCATGGGGACCCCACACCAGTTTATGATACCTGACCCACAGAGACAGACACAACAAATAATGACTGTTTTTATAATAAAAACACATACTCAATATCAGGGTCCCGCCCTTTTTCACAGACAAAATTTCTAAACTTTTCCACGACTTTTCCATGACCTTAAAAGAAATTTTCCTGACCAAGCCACGTCTTACAAATATAAGAATGTCCATACATTAGGGTCAATTATGAAATGTAACCCCTTCTCCACTCGTCTTATGATGGTAAATTGCATGGTAAATGGCAAGCCAATGGTGGTCTGGTGCCTGAGACCTCAAAGTTGCCATAAATCAAGATGTTCCCCCAACTGCCATTCAGAATAGGGATGATGCTTAACAGACCCCAAAAAGGCGTGCCGTGCACCGACACAATGTTACTAGGAAAATGACCTGTGGACTGCTAAAGCATAGCCTGAATTATGTGGGAACAACACACAGCACTGTATGGCATCCAAATGTTAAACCGTTGTTAGCATTCAGTAGCCTGTCATAACATATTATTTCTCTATTTACTAGCTATATGGTTATGCGTTTAATTGTCATTGTGCATAATTGATTTTTATCTCAGTCAGTTGCCAGAAGCTGCCAATTTTGTATCTATTGAGTTGGCTGGGATTTTATAGAGGCTAATCTCCACTCAAATATAATCCTTGAACTAGACAACAAAATTGGGCCACTGAATACTGATAATTATGTCACATAGTGGTTCATTTTTCATGTGTGTATATTTAAGCAATAGAACACAAGAGGGAGTGGGACTGCGAATAAACCTGCTACCAACCCCACGACAATGAGTGTTTTATACAACATTTCTACAAAAAACATGTACATACGTTTCCCTTTCTCTCTTTCTTTTTTCTTTTTCTTTTCTTTTTGAACATCAACCTGCCTAGACTGCCTGGACAAGAGATGAAAATTAGCCTTTGGCTAACTCTGGTAACATTTACAGGGCATGTGTAAATGGGCATGTCAATTAATGTACAATGTTCCTCTTAAATAAATAAACATAAACTAACAAATTCTGTTTTCTACCATTTAGCTTTAATTTAAATAATCTGTGCGTTCATCTTTGGCCCTCTAATATAGTTCTAAGCTTATCTTAGAACCACAGATATATTGTTATATTGGCTTCTTGTGCACACACCTGCTTGCATGTCTGTGTGTCAAATGTCAAGCTGCATATTCACACTAGTCCATTAAGACATTTTTTTTCTGGAGAGAACTGCCAAATTTGATGTCAGGGAAATTGCTGCTCTTTTGCTTTGAATGAATAGAACATTCACACCAGTCAACTCAAAATGCTGAGTGAATATTAGCTGTAAAGAGCCACCTAGAATACATGGGATACACCCACTAGTGATGCCTAGAAGGTATCTTGTCCAATCAGAAATTGCTAAATAGAGTGAGTGAGAGGAGTGAGTGAGTGATTCAGTGTGCATGTGTCACCTGTGAGGGGATGAGAAGGTGCCGCTGGTCTTCATGTCCAGCGTCGGGTCAGCCAGGTCCAGCTGGAAGATCTCCAGCGAGGCACTGGTGCTGAAGCTGGCATCCAGCTGCTGAGCAGAGGTGCCTACACACACAACGCACACAAACACACATTAATAAAAATGCAAAACACGCATACCCAAAGACATGTACGCACACACAGATAAAATATACACAAGATTATGTACAGACATGCACAGACACAGGCAGGCAAAACAGACATTGTAGCAAAAATAATAGCCTAAATGTGCTCTTGCTCCAGTCTGCAGATTAGGCACCCAGTCAACACATCAGATTAAGGTGCCTGTGGCCCCACATTCCACTGGCAAATGAGCCTTTCCCTCTCTGCATCCGTATTATCACCACGGCAGCTCAATCAGAATGGAGCAGCAGCTCTGCTCTCAATCAGAATCTCAGTCTCAGGTCCAGTAAGCAATCAAGCTGATTCAGACAAGGTTGCACAACCAATCACGGATATGATCTGCACATCTAGACTGTAAGCATACTTCCTTGAAAGGGGGGTTATGAAGAACACGTTTATGTTATATCATTACAAATAACATCCACTAACTTTTATTAGTGCTGTTAACATAGCTAACTTCTACTAGCGTAGTCAGTATAGCTAACTTCCACTTGTGTTGTAAACATAGCTAACCTCCACTGGCACTGTAAACATAGCTAACCTCCACTGGCACTGTAAACATAGCTAACCTCCACTGGCACTGTAAACATAGCTAACCTCCACTAGTGCTGTCAACATAGCCAACTTCCACTTGTCCTGTCAACATAGATAACTTCCACTCATGCTGTCAACATAGCTAACTTTACCAGTGTGAACAACACTTCAAAAGATACAGAGCTTACTTCTACCACTAGGCCTAACACAAGTCTCAAGTACAAGTACCATTTCCAATACAACTTACATCCTCTGACACTATCAACACTGAAGACATTCATCATTATGATTTTGAAAGTTGACAGTTCAATAGAGAGAAAAGTCTGGTTAAATCAGTATTCAGGCAAGGGGCCACTGTTGAACTTTCACAGACTTAATTCAGACAGACACAAATGCCTGAAATTAAAGGGTTGCAAGACCAGCTTCGTCAGATGCCTGAGCAAATTGAGATGCATGAGACTGCCTCATCTTCCCAATTGCCACCATCAATCAGAAATGTAGTCTAATGAAACATGCCCTTAGCATGCTTCAGCTGGTGTGCTGTTCTGAAACAAAATAATAATACTTGGAGCCTTACAACTGCTACATGAAACAATGGCATAGCTCAGATGAACTAACCAACTCCTGATGCTGTTGACTATGAACATCCCTACTGCTCATGTGCACGAGTCCATTTCTACTGCTTGTGTGCGTATATGTGGACATTCCCACTGTGCATGAGGACAACCCTACTACTAGTGTACACTTGTGGACATCTCTACTGCTGGTGTGCATGTTTGGACAACCCTACAGCTTGTGTGTATGTGGACATTCCTACTGCTCATGTGTATGTGTGAGGACATCCCTACTGCTTGTGTGCACATGTGGACATCCCAACTGCTCGTGTGCATATGAACATTACTACTGCTTGTGAACATTACTACTGCTTGTGTGCTTGTGGACAGCCCTACTGCTTGTGTGCACATGTGGACAACCCTACTGCTTGTGTGCACATGTGGACAACCCTACTGGTCATGTGCACATGTGGAGGACATCCCTACTGCTCATGTGCACATGTGGAGGACATCCCTACTGCTCATGTGCACATGTGGAGGACATCCCTACTGCCCGTGCCCACATGTGGAGGACATCCCTACTGCCCGTGCCCACATGTGGAGGACATCCCTACTGCCCGTGCCCACATGTGGAGGACATCCCTACTGCCCGTGTCCACATGTGGAGGACATCCCTACTGCCCGTGCCCACATGTGGAGGACATCCCTACTGCCCGTGTCCACATGTGGACATCCCTACTGCTCATGTGTACATGTGGACATCCCTACTGCTCATGTGCACATGTAGACATCCCTACTGCCCGTGTGCACATGTGGACATCCCTACTGCTCATGTGCACATGTGGAGGACATCCCTACTGCTCATGTGCACATGTGGAGGACATCCCTACTGCTCATGTGCACATGTGGAGGACATCCCTACTGCTCATGTGCACATGTGGACATCCCTACTGCTCATGTGCATACAGACATCCCTACTGCTTGTTTGCATGTGGATATCCCTACTGCTTGTGTGCACATGAATCCCTATAACACAAAATCTGACTGGTGGCTACAATATGTCTTGTCCATATATTAAACAGAGGAAAACAATTCTCTGCTCTGCTGCCAAGATCACTTTAGACAAAGTAGGCCAAGTGCTGACAGACTCATCTACATCCAGGTAGACTGAATACAACTGAACACTTTACCAGTGGTCAGGCTGACTTAACTATCTTGTGTACATAAAGCTCTTCTGTACCCAGGAAGACCAAAGTAAGGCTCATTCACCTGTGGCCAAGTAGACTGGATGCTGCTGCGCCGGGCTCCAGGCCTGGATAGCTGTGCGGTTGATCTCTTTCAGCTTCATCCTGCACACCGGAAGGGAAACATCATATCATAGGCTGCCATGTGCAACTTTAGATTAATCTAGAAGGCGGTGTTAAGGATCTGTGTCTAGCCTACAGTCTGGTGAATGATCAGCTGATTGAGTAGGCTATGGCTGCAGAATAATGTCTCAGGCACGTCATGCACAAAGATTAGTTTGAAAACAAAACCAAGTTGTGAGGATAGATTAAACTTGGCAAGTCAAAATGTTCCAAGTGATCAAGAACTTATCTGACTGTCCATCGTGCCATCATTGCTGAGCTGAGGAATATGAATCAATGAATGACCCTCTTAAGGAAGGGTAGCTATTCCTGGTACAAGTTAATAGTTAACAAGGCAGAGCTTGCAGTAGCTCTGATTAGCCTCAATTCATTTCAGCTAATAGCAGGAGCCAACTTTGTAACTGGTGCAATTCACACAACTACATGACCAAAGACACTGGCAGACAGCAGGAAGAGTGTACACCGCACTGTTTTTCTCATTTCTCCTTACTGCCAGATTCATTCGTGAGAAAGCACGTCCTAATATGACTGTTACTGTAAACTACTGGCTAGCAGTCATTAGCTTTATAGCTACAATGTACTGTTGTGTTGTGTAATGTTATTGTACTCTGCAGCTAGTGAGCTAGCTTGGTGACTAACGGAGGACAAGGTTTATTTAAAGTTGCATACCTGACAGCCCGCTTCCCGTCCACGCATTCACACTTTCACTGATGCGGCAAGCACGGGTCCAAAACTTTAATCGATCGCTTCGGTAATTCTCCTCTTGGATCTGTATTGCTGGCAGAGATCTAGCCAACTAGCAGGTAGCGGATCTCCCGGCTGGTTGGGAGCTGAATTCCACGTCCCCACTGAGCTCCATCAACGTGGCACAAGGATTCCCTCCCCCTAAGCCAAACACTTCCGGTGGAGACTGCGCTTCTCCCGCCCCGCTCCAAGAGCAAGTGCTGACGGTAGGCGGCCTACGAGACGCTCTACCGTACTTTCTGTTCTGGCACACAGCGTTCTTGAATCTACCCTCACATCTCCACCCAGTGGCCGCTCGACTCAGATATATTTCAGGCAGTGCAATAGACCACACAGCCGAATGATCGGATAGGCTGCGATTTAATGATGTCCTGGTGTTGGATCCATTGAAAGAAAGTACGAAGCCTAGGCCTACTTTAAGTGTCAAAACTGTTTTAACAAGTTAATGTCTCTGACTATCATCCATAAATGGCGACACTCAGAGAAGAACCTTGGAAACTCTGTATGGCACAACAGCTGGTTTGTTTTTACTGGGTTGCAGCGAAACTAACTCTCTCTCTCTCTCTCTCTCTCTCTCTCTCTCTCACACACACACACACACACACACACACACACACACACACACACACTAAATCAAGTGCACTACACAATGCAGTGGCTTGATGTGACAGCTCAAATTCGACAGGCCATTATACATCATAGACGAAAAAGATAAACCTTAACTTACTGCCAATTAATTAACTCACCATTAGAGCATAACAATATGGCTTAAAAAACATAATTTCTTGATTATCATGATTAGTATATTGCTCCTTGTCTGTGTGAAAAAAACAAGTACTGTGACATTTTATGCCTATCAATGATTGCACATGACATAACGCCACTGAGGCCACATATAATGCCATCAAAGGTGACTGTCATCAAAGGGATATGAACACTTCAGATACTGGACAGAAACAGATTAGCTCACCTAACTGTGGAGACATCAGAAGGCTGATATAATGAAATCTTAGCATTCCAACACTAAGTAGTCATATGGGACAGCATGAGTCTAGCACTGGGTTTATGTGGGAGTGTGTGCCACTGGTATAGTTCCAACAATGCTAAATCGGCGTACAAGGGGTGTGCTCAGCGGTTGCATCCAGCGCTATGTACATGTTGTGGTGTGTTGTTATGAGCAATTAATTTTCTATTATGTAATGAGTTTTGGTGTATGGTGTATGGACAAAAGGGCCAGGGACAGACATATTTCACACCTGTCATTCCCAAATAGATGCCCAGGATATAGGCACCAAGCAACTTTCTGGACCAGGACTGAGCACATTACCAAAAAGTGAATGAATGAAAGAAGGAAGGAAGGAAGGAAGGAAGGAGTATGAATGAATCATAAATAAATATGTGATGTGTGATCTAGTATCAGCACTATAACAGGACGGTGGCCTTTTGGGGGATCCATGAAAAAATTAATGTATGATTGAATGAACGATCATAAATAACTAAAATATGTGAATTAATATCAGCCCACCTCAGGACAGTGGCGTTTCAGATAAGAGCTAAAACTCCTCAATGTCCTCAATAGGCTACAGAGATCAACAATAACTTAATTTTAGCATAATGGACTGTTTTTCAAAACCATTCTTTGGTTATTGTAAATACTATTTTGCTCATCGGTTTAGGAAAAAGTAATGCACTCAGCATTTCAACATTTGCAAATGACATGAGGCCACTGGCAATGGCATGACACTTTGTAGAGCTCACCTAACAATGAGGACAACATTACAGGTTGATATGATAACATCTGAGCATAAAAGTACCAAGTACTGGGTTTTGTGGGAATAAGATCCACTGATATAGTTATCGCGTGCCTGTATCGTGGGCCCGTGTCAGAGGAGTGTCCAACTGATGAATCCAGCGCTGTGTGCATGTGGTGTTATGGGCGAAAAAATTTTAATGAGTTTTGGTGTAAGGTGTTTGGACATGTGAGGGATAAGCAATGGCAATGGAAAAAAATACCAGCATACCAAAAAGTCATGTCATCACCTGGAACTGGCTCTGGGTTGGTAGTGGGTGCCACTGGTATAATTCCAACAATGCCAAATCGGAAACAGGATTTTTTCTTGCCTTTGTACTTGTAGTCAGGTTGCTGGAGAACCAAAAGCCTGGGACAGGCTGCTTGACACTTCACCTCATGCTTGAAAGCAGCATCACAGACTGGATGATCCCTGTTTTGTGCATATGTTGACATGGGGTTTTATGAGCAACTAGTTCGTTATGAACAAATTACTTTTTGGTGTGGGGTGTATGGGCGTGTGAGGCATTTAGTCATAACTGTCAAAATAGGCAACTCTGTAGGCCAGAAGTAAATACATGAAAGAATGAATGAATGAATCATACTGTAAATAATTAAACAATGTAAATTAATGTCAGCCCATGAGGACAGTGGCGTTTCCGGTAGGAGCTAAAACTCAACTGAAGATGATATATTTATGTCCTCAACAGGCTATTCATGTATTTATTTTAGCATAGCATTAGTTTCTGATTCTGATGTACTTAGCATTTCAATGGTTGCAAATGACTTGAGGCAACTGGCAATGGCAAGACTTATAGTCGACCTAACAACAATGGAGACAACAGAACAGGCTGATATGATGAAATTGGTCAAATGTATTGTGTGTCCGTGTCAGAGGAGTGCCCAGCCGTTGAACTCATCGAATGAATTTTCGTGTATGAGGAATAAACCCATGTCATTAACAAAGATGCCCAGGATGTAGTCACCATGTTTGTGTAATTCTGTGGACTATGATAGAGCACTAAAAAGTAATTGATACTGGGATTAAAATAAAAACAAACAACTAAATAAATAAATAAATAAAAAGCTGTGGCATTTCAGATAAGAGCTAAAATTCAGCTAAATTTCATATTGTGCATTTACATTCTCTATAGGCTACGAAAATGAACAGCAACTTAATTTGGCCTATGGTCCCTATATTTATTTGATCTTAACAAAATAAGCCAAAATAGCATAAATAAATCAATAAATAAATGCTATTTTTTGACAGGAAAAGCGCAGTCCTCCGCCAAGGCAATATAGGGTCACTGACCCAATACAAATTCCAGACAGTGTTCTGAATCACCACCAAAATGCAATCATCTGTTCCTTGGCCTAATACCCACATTGTCTCACATTTTCATCCAAATCCACACAGTGCTTTTCGAGTTATCTGTCATCAAAGGGACATAACACCCAACAATACACCCAGCAATAATAGAACAGACTAATATGATGAAATCTCAGCATACCAGTACCAAGTAGTCATATGGCACAGCCAGGGCCTGGCACTGGATTGTGTGAAAGTGGGTGCCCCCAATGATACCAAATCGAACAGAAGTTTCTTATGCCAGTAAGAGGAATGTCCAAGAGGATGACCCCACTGCTATGTGCATGTTGAGGTGTTGTTTAATGAGCAATTAGTTTGCTTTGATCTTAATGAGTTTGCTATGACCTTAGTGAGTTTCAGTGTACGGTGTGTGGTAATGAAGGATAGACTCCATTCCATAGCTGTCAGTATATGCCCATAAAGATGTGATGTGTAAAATATAAATGAAAACATAAATATAATAATCTGCAAAATCTCATAAACCAAAGTTTCACTGCAAAAAAGACACAGACAACGTATCAAATGTTGAAACTGAAAGAAATTGACAATAATGAAAAATATATGCTAATTTTAAGTTTGATGCCAGCAGGTCTTGATTAAGATGAGATGGAGTCAATGTCCTTGTACTTTTGCGTTCGTTCATTAGCCTATTCTATTTTTTTTACTGGGATTAAAATAAAAACAAACAAAGAAACAAAGATACAAAGAAAGAAAGAAAGAAAGAAACAAACAAACAAATAAATAAATAAATAACCAACCCCTGAGCTGTGGCATTTCAGATAAGAGCTAAAATTCAGCTAAATTTTATATTGTGCATTTACATTCTCTATAGCCTACGAAAATGAACAGCAACTTAATTTGGCCTATGGTCCCTATATTTATTTGATCTTAACAAAATAAGCCAAAATAACATAAATAAATCAATAAATAAATGCTATTTTTTGACAGGAAAAACTTTATGTAGCCTACCCAACATTTCAACATATCAGTGTTTGCACATAACATGAGACCACTGACAGTAGCAAGACAAAACTAAGAAAGCACTTGGAGAGCGCAGTCCTCCGCCAAGGCAATATAGGGTCACTGACCCAATACAAATTCCAGACAGTGTTCTGAATCACCACCAAAATGCAATCATCTGTTCCTTGGCCTAATACCCACATTGTCTCACATTTTCATCCAAATCCACACAGTGCTTTTCGAGTTATCTGTCATCAAAGGGACATAACACCCAACAATGGCAATAATAGAACAGACTGATGAAATCTCAGCATACCAGTACCAAGTAGTCATATGGCACAGCCAGGGCCTGGCACTGGATTGTGTGAAAGTGGGTGCCCCCAATGATACCAAACAAGAATACCTGAGAGGAGGACCCCACTGCTATGTGCATGTTGAGGTGTCGTTTAATGAGCAATTAGTTTGCTATGACTTTAGTGAGTTTCGGTGTGCGGTGTGTGTGGTCATAAAGGATAGACTCCATTCCATAGCTGTCACTACATGCCCAATTCCCATAAAGATGTGATGTTGTGTAAAACATAAATGAAAACATGCATGTAATAATCAGCAAAATCTCATAAACCATTATTAAGTAAACAGTCAATAATGAATCAGGATCAGATTTTGGAAAATTGTATTAACCTCAGTTAATAATCCAGTTATGGTATGTTTGCGAACATGCTTTTACCAGTGTGGCCAGTAGGTGTCTATAAGGATTTTTTCTCGCCTTTGTAGTTATAGTCAGGTTGCTGGAAAACCTAAAGCCTTTAATGCTGCTTAAAATCCTGAATACATTCAACTGGTATACTACAAGCGTGAGCGTGAGCATGAGCGTGACTCATTCAAAACTAAGTGTAGGGTTCAAATAGTGGGACAGGCTGCTTGACACCTCTTATATGCCGGAAAGCAGGATCACAGGCTAACTCACTCTCAGTGGATCTATTTCCCAGATCTGTTTTCTGTTAGGGTAACCCTTTACATTCCCACCAGTCTAAATGAGTAATGTGGGCTGATTGTGAATGACAGAAAAAAAGAAAGTTGTTTAATCACAGGGGTAGGTCTATACAGTTGCTGTCTGGTTTTGAAACATTTGTGGTATGTCACGTGTAGCCATGGTTAACCATCTGAAAGGGAAAATATAGTAAGAATTTGTTTAAAGCAACATGATCATTGGATCTGGTATTTACCCCTTGGCATTAAATTTCAACATACAGAGCACACTGTCATTTTTCAGAGAGAATCTCTGGGAAAGCCATGGTCATATAGTGTTTTGCCTCTGAACAACAGTGCAGTGCAGTGACTGCTTACTTACTGAATCTGAAAGGATGATTGAAGATCAAACTTTTAGGGAAATAAATGACTGTAAATATGGATGAATTATAATTGTAATAGTCTTTTAATGTAGTGCATTGTACATTTCATTAAAATCAACCATTATGTGTCTCTGGCAATCTCTCCAGGGTGTGGGCTGCAACAGTCCTGGCTCTGCAAATGACGTTTCAGGAAGAGCTTACAGAAGGGAGGGGTGTATTTGATTGACATCTGATCCCAAATATCAACTAACTTTCATCCAGAGTGAGGATCCCATCTGTAGAGTCACCCATGTAGGCCTCTGTACACACAGTATGTATATGCTTTGCAAAGTAAATTCACAGCAAACAAAGTGTTCTTTTCATGTTCACACTCTTCAAGGGCTATCCCATAAATGCACTCTCAGGTGGAACATTGTGTTTAATTTCTCTGAACTGACGCTACTATGTGGAGAATGGGAACATTAGCCTACAACAAGCCTGAGGCCAGGGAGGATGAGAGAGAGAGAGAGAGAGAGAGAGAGAGAGAGAGAATGAGGTAAGAGGAGAATCTGCTTACACCTATAGGTCCTTCAGGCTACTGTCACCACTCCTATAACAGACCAACTCCTCCTCCACCACCACCACAGACTATGTAAACAAACACCTCTGCTGCTATAGCAACCTGCATACAGTTTAGGTAAAAGGAACAATGTGTAATCTGTCTCTGGTTATCTGTCTTTCTCTCTCTCTCTCTCACACACACACACACACACACACACACACACACACACACACACAGAACAGCTGAAACTCTTCAAACACCTTCCTCCACCTCATAAATCAAAACACAATAGTCTAAACTGACAAAGAAAAGACAGATGGGTCTATCATATAAATATTCAGTCATTTTGAAATGGCACAAGGTCAGACATGCCTATTAACGCAGGAATTAAGGCTGTCGTTGCTGCCAAAAATGCTTAATTTCGAAACACAATACATGTTGCACAGCACTGTTGCTAAATACAGAAGAATAATGGGTGAAGGTGAAGTCAAAAAGAATGAAGAAAAAGCTAAGACATAACAAAGTTTAAGATAAGTATAATCATGTTTTATATTTCATAAATGTTTAAATATATATTCCAATATTGTCAGAATGACCATGATGGAAAGGGGGAATGAATCATATTTTATATGAGTCTTTAAGAGGAGTCTTAAATCAAACACACACACACACACACACACACACACACACACACAGAGGGAGAGAGAGAGAGAGAGAGAGAAAGAGAGAGAGAGACAGGAAAAAACTGAACACAGCCTCTATTCTCTGTGATTCACACACTACCCCCTTATCAGCACACACACACACACCCTTTTGTGCTTTTGAATGGCATGTGGAATGCATGACGTATATATATGTCTGTGTTTGTGTGTGAGAGTGTGATCGCATTTTGAGCGCACCTAACCCACAGCAACCTAGGCCTGGCACTGTCTTGAGTGGGAGATTTACCTGGTACTGTTCAAATCAGTCCATGTGACATTCCCCTTATTCTGACAGAGTGCTTGGCAGAAAGGGGCATACCTACCCACCTGTGCCTTCCTGTGGTGTTAGTAGAGTAAACTGTAGCATGTATGTTTATTCTTGCACAAGACTGATCATTGACCACCATAAATCAGAATATAAGCAAATCACTGGTGGTCTTGCTCACAACATCACAATAGTGATTCATTGTGTGATTGAATTAAAGTCTTACGTCTTCAGACATATATGCATATTTATTTATTCTACTGTATGTTGCTTGGAAGAAACCATAAACATAAACAAAGGCCTAAATATAGTAGAGGCCAAGCAGAAAGCTTTAATCCCAGCACAGGACGTGTATAGAGGGCATGTCCAGAGCTGTGTGTCGGAGGCAGTTTCTAGGGTGTTGCCCTGGTGATTATTCCTTTTGGCACTTGGTGACTGACCTGTTAGAGCATGCTACTCCTGTTCCATAATTCCGTTTGCTTTAAGAACACCTTGTACTTTGGTTCAGCACACCCTGTCACTCCAGACTGGACCTCACATTCCAGTAATGACTATCAAAGTTTTTGGTCTAACACATAAATAGTTTATACAGTAAATACTGTGTGTGGTGAGGGTTATGCTATGTTAAATATCGCTTAGTTAATGTTTTTCTTTGCAGTAACTTGCCAGATAATGTAAAAATAAACATAACTCTAGCATTAAAAGAAGTTTTTCAAAAGTGAACACATTTCTAAAATTAACGCAGTACAGTTTGTTTATATTTTTATGCTTATTTGTAACATTTGGTATGTGTGTTTGACATGCTCGACAACACAAAAAGTGGACCCAGCTTTGAAGTGTATCTACCTTGGGTTAGTGCTTGTGTGTATGTCTGTGCATGTGTGTGTTCCTGTTGTGTTGTCTTAACTGCAGGACAGGGAGATGTAAGCTGGATCACATAGGGTTAAATATAATAATAATAATAATAATAATAATAATAATAATAATAATAATAATAATAATCGAGTAAAATAATAAGATGCCAGGTTGATAGGTTAATGAAAAATGGGTGACTCAGGACCCACTCCTGGCCAATGTGTCTAACCCCACCCATGGTGGCTCCAATGGGGGACACCAAGGTGGGGACACCGTACAGTGCAGGGCCCGAGACCTCCTGCCGCCCGTCCCCTCACCTCCCTCGCACATCCTGGCACCAGTCCGACGCACAACATGCCAGACTTGCCCTATGAATGGATGTGTATCAGTTGTGAGTCTCTTCTAAAGCATATGTGTTTAAAAGAGGCAGGGCATGCTGCACCCATCCTACATAGGAATGGATGTATGGATAGGTGTACTGCATTAAAAGGAGTGAGGCTTGCGGCTTAGTACCTGTCCAAGTAACGGCAACCATGCCACCCTTGCCCTACTTAGATAAGTGGTCATTATTGAAATGTGCACTATCTAATGTGCAATGCTTTAAAAGAAGAAGAAGAAGTAAAGAAGAAGACATGTCATGCCATTGGGAGGGGGGAGGAAGAGGGCTGGTGCAAGAAGCCACGAGCCCCAGCCCCACCACAGCACCTATAATGGTCCCACCTAGCAACCAGACAGGATCCAGCCATCCAAGCCATTTGACATGTTTATTGACATTATTTCACATTCAGTTCAATTTCTGTTCTGTTTAGTTAAAACAGTGTAGCAGCACATAAGAATGAAAGAGGAAGTGCAATAAAAAACTTAAATAAATAAATAAATAAATAAATATAATAATAATAAATTAGAAAAGTACAAATAAAGAGACATTCAAGCATTTGCACACTACATTAATTACATCTATACATATACTGCTTCACTTACCAAAGAGTTTATGCAATCTGCAGTACCAGATGCATTGATTAAACTGCCTTAATGTTAGATTATACTATGTATCTAATGAACATATAATCATTTCTCACACACATACACAGTTATTGTAACACTGTTGGTCTGGATAGTGCATATTACTACAAAAACATCCACTGCAGTGTGTGTGTGTGTTTGTGACACATCATTTTTGCCCTCTACATCAATGCCACTCATTACGCTGAACAGTTCTGAACAGGGGAAATAGTTCCAGAGCTGTTCACAGTCAGGTTCTCCAAGGCTCAGAGGAAGCAAACCTGTCCAAGAACTGTTTAGGAACAGTTTACAGTCAGGAGCACCTCTTAAGGAACAGTTCCAAGTGGGGGTCTCTCCATGGCTCAGAGGACAGGAACCTTTTTTGTAGGAACAGTTTATAGTGAAGGGAACCTCTTCAAGGAACAGTTCTGAGTTCAATTCTCCTGTGTACAGCAGGCAGGACAGGACCAGCCTATGTACGACTGTGTGGACAGAGGAACGGACAGTCTCTCCCTCTTTGGTAGGTCTACACCAACCTCTGAAGACAAGATCAGCACTGACAGTTCCTTACAAAGACCCTGTGTAAGCCCAAATACTGTATTCACATGATCATCAGGCATACAACATCTGGTCTCCACTTGTCAGGGTCCAGCCTTTGCTGTTAATGATGAAGACGCTGCCACTCCATCCATTCGCATCTGCGGGTGCCACTCAGTGTACAGCCATGCCCTCCTGCCAAGCCCAGCCCTGGCTGGTGAGGCTCTGGACACGAGGTGGAGAGTCCGGCTGTGGCAGGGGAGACCGGCTACGCTGCCAGGCTGACGACTGTTGCCGAGAGACCACGAACGAATGACTGCAGCTAGGGGGTCGCTGGGACACAACCTGGTTGTTCATGTGGGGTGGGGTGTGCGTGTGAACCAGTCTTTGCGGGAATGGGTGTGAGATGAGCTGCGTGTGCACCCTTGGCTGTGTGTACGCTGTAGGATGTGCATGCTCTGTTGTCTGTGTGCGTATGTTTGTGTGTGTGTGCTCTGTGGTCTGCACCGTGGCATGCATGTTAGCATTAGCTTGTGAATGTGTTTTAGACAGTCCATGCACAGTAGCAAGTGTGTGCACATTACCCTGCATGTGTGCCTTAGGTTGTCCGTGCATCGGAGCCTTCTGGAAGTGGCCGTTGACCCTGTGCAGGGTGTCATTGTGTGCCTGGAATGGCAGTCTGTCTTGTGGTCTCGGTGTTCTCAATACTGGAAAGTCGGGGCCAGGCTGTGGTGATGCTGGCACTGATTGGTGCAGGGGGCACCGACCTGGAGGGACCCCCATTGGTCCAGGAGCCCTTTTCAACACCAAGGAACAGTGTGAGGGCGAGTCAACAGGCGGCTCGCCCACAAACATTCTCACTTTGGCCAGTGGCAAACCCACAGAGTCCGCGAATACCACCCTTTTTAGTCGAGGACTCCCAGTTTTGCTCGCCGGGGAGGAAGAGTAGGAGGATGAGGAGGATGACGGAGATGTGAGTTCAGATGTCCGGGATGATACACTGGGATGAAGAAAGATCTGGTCAGGCTGGTTGTGTGTGTTAACAGAAGCACTCTCATTTGCTGGAGGTCTATGAGTGTGGGTGGTAGGCTTTGCTGATTGTGTGTGTGAATGTCGCAGTCTCTGAAGTGTATGTGTCAACTCCATGTCTGAGGAAAGTTGTGACTGTGACCTCCCTGGGGGAACAGGCACTGGCACAGTCCTGGAGACACACACAACATAATATCAGATTAGATTTTAGATCAGTCTCGGTGAATTGATAGGCTATGCATCACAAGGAGTAAGGAAAAATGCTCAAATTAACTTACTTTACTTTGATCATCATAGGCATGATGGCGTGAATCCGTACGCTATGCGTCTTTGAAATCTACGGAGCAAATTGTGAATTCGATTAACAACAAATAATAAACACAAATGTGAAGCCTACAGTAATATTATATTGATACCTGTGTACATTATTAAATAATTTATTTTGAGTTAGTATTTACAATGTCTTGAGATATGTCTCGAAATTTCGTTTCAATAAATATGAAAAACCGACGCGACACAACTTACAAGTGATGAGGCTTCAGTTGACAGGACAATGAGAGAAGTTAAGCGCTTGATGATCACTTTATCAGTTATCCCAGATAGTAGTCTACTGTCCTGCGATGACTCTTAACCCAACAGACTGTTCTTGCCCTTCCACGTTTCCACGTTTATAAATAAAACCCGGCAAACCCAGCGCTTACGTCTCAGCAACACACCAATCAGACGCATCAATGGTCCGTCTTCCAACCAATCACATCATCATGGGGCGAGGCATGGGAGGTTGAAATACTGTATCTCTGAATTAGTAGGCTATTTCACGCAATGGCAATTACAAGTACGAGCTTTCACCATGTCAAATGATATGGTTTAATAGCTATTAAATTATCTACATTTTGCAGTATACTGTTACGAGTCGCAGTAGAGTAGAAATTAGAACGAGTAGAAATTACAGGCTACACACTGTTATAGCTTACACCGTACTGAAATATAAAGTATTTGTACTCTCTATCTCTCTGTCTGTGTGTGTGTGTGTGTGTGTGTGTGTGTGTGAGTGTGTTTTGTGAGTGTGTTCTGTGTGCTTAAAGACTGGAGGCAAGCTGTCCAATCTTTGTTCCAACCAACAGACTTAAACCTGGAAAACAAATTCACCAGACTCTGATTTAATTGACTTCATTCTCAGACTGTAATTGCATTTCATATTTTGTTCCTCTGAGCATTCACTGTTTGGGATCATAAGGAACTATTTCCTCTACAGCCGGACCTGAATGGTATTTGTGGTCGACACGTGTAATCTGTATTGAGCCGCTCACAGCTGGCTGGGCCAAACCCATTGATCTAATATCTAATGGCTAAATCCCTAGGCAAGGAAATTTAATTAAATTCTCCAAGCAGACAAATGTTAGTTGTCCTGGTACCATAGAGCTACTGGGTAAACCGACACAAAAAGCGTATAGGCCCCAGGTTCTCAAAGCACCCACATAATAGCTTTATAAAATTTTGATCAATCCATCAGCCATGACTTTACTGGTCCATGATGCAGGTGTTTTGCAGGTGGTTTGGTTGGTTGCTTTCCCTGTTGTGGTAACTATAGAATTGGTCTGTTCTGAGTTCAATTCAATTGGTCTATCTGCCACAATGCCTGCCCAATGTTGACTAATATCCTGTCACCTATGCTTGTGGTGACACCAGTGGAGAGGTAAGGTTGGAAGGTAAGGCATGGGGCAACACAAAAGGGTTGGAAGGCAAACCAAGGTAAGGCAAGTTTATTTATAGCTCATTTCATACACAGAGGGCTTTAAGGATTGCCAATTATCACGCATCTGGCGTGATTGTCCCATATACACCATCAGTCTCAAGCTCACGCGCTCATTCAGGAAATGTCAGGCCAAATCTGACCATAATCTGCACACAAGAGGCTATGAATAAATGACTAGATTTAATAATATTTCATTGGGACAAGACACCATAAAACTCTGACCATAGATTGACTCAGATGGACTCATCTGGTGATATGCTGTTTGGTGCGTCGTTGAAAAGCGCATGTGCCCAGGGTTCGAATTACTACGAGGCTCGGTAGTACCCAGCCCGCTTAGTTCTGGCCATGACAGTGCTAGTTTCCCTCGAAATCACAGTGGGCAAAACTTCATCATTGGATAAATACATTTTTATTTTAATGAAAGGCTCGTTGACCGTCGCCTAAAAACTGCACAAACGTGTATATTTTGTCAGTATTTTTGTTGTCAAGGGATGGCATCTTTTTTCTTATTAATTAATATCACTAAAATAAAATGTTCTATCGGTTGATTTTTGACAGATTATTTGATAATGAGTTAAAAAATAGGCTGATGCACGTTGTCATCTCTGCATTACTTCCACATAGCCTAATCTCTGTGAAGAATCTGTGTACTTCTCTGTGTACTTATTATTGAAGCAATCTCTGGGTCATTAACTCCTAATCTTTCACTTGCCACAGGCAAGTAGTTGGACGAGGTACACCAGTACGCCAGTGTCTCTGTGCTGCAGAAGGTCTATGCTATTGTGCCTCAGGGCTGGGAGATCCCTGGCTCCCTTGATAGAGATGCACCTAAAGCCAACTCAGCAATTATGAGCAATTACAGCTCCAAGATACAGTTGAAAAATCAGACACATTTCTACTACTCCCCTGTTATGTCAGCTGCACATAGGTTACAGAGGGATACTTTCATCATCATCTATATTCCCATAGGGTCACTATCTTTCTCAGAGCATACAGTGACTAGTTTACCTGTACTCTCCACTCTCTACATGTTCTGAAGCAAACTCTATGACTGATGGAGGTTTAAGAGATAGATTGCTATTTTTATGGGGTATATGTACTATCAAAGAGACAGTTTTCTATATACAGTATATATTATATAATATTCTACAATTTGAAGTCTACACTACAAATCTGCAGACTATATTCTTGAAAATAACAAACAAAGTCTCATGGGAAAGTTTCTGAGTCAGTGCACACACTGGGCAGCTATCTATTTGTGTGTGTGTGTGTGTGTGTGTGTGTGTGTGTGTCTGTCTGTCTACGTCACACCTGTTCCTGCCCTCCCTAAGACTCTAAGACGCTAAATAAACCAGTTCATCAGGTTGCAACATGCATCAGACACCAAGTCTCTTTTTCTTTTTGGAATGTCCCTCTTTGGTATCTGACAACTCATTAATTCAGTTTAGCTATGTAAGTGAACTTGTAAATGTAAACACAGAACATATTAATAACCTTAAAGTCAGGAACACGTGAAGACTGTGTCCCAGACTGACTGCAACCCGTGTGTTTCAAAGCAAATCTGGGTCACAAGACAAGTAGAAATTTCTGAGTAAGGAGCCATACAGTAACAGTTTGTAACAATCTGTCATTCTGATGTATACTTTAATTACCAACTCTTTAAGACAGAATTTCTTTGAATGGTGTGAGGCAAACGTCATTCCAGGTAGCAGTCCACATTCTGCACTATGCACTTTACTATGCACTTTTGTGGACTGGTATTAAGCTGAACTGTTGAAATTGTAAGAAATGCTAGAATGTTGGACAGCTTGCAGCTTGCCTGTGGTTGATTAATGAAAAGTTTTCCCATACCCTAAGATAGATTGGTAGGCGACCACAACCATAATTGCTTGCTGTTGCTCTGCCCTTTCTCTTCCAGACACCACCCGTTCCGCAAGCAACAATTTATTTAACACAGAAGGTCAGTGGACTTTTGTCAGATATTTCTTACTGAGTTGTAAACTAAGGGTCACTTCCAACGCACTTCGCAAGAGGTGTGCAAAAGTTCATCTTTCTACCTTCTCAGGTGGTTGACACCTGACGGGTATGCAAGTAGCCTAGACTCTGCTATAGATGTCTCAATTTGTTGCACATTGCTCCAGGACAGTTCAAGGCTGGGAGGCCCAGACCAGATGTCACAGTGTGTCAGCACCTCAGGGTTGGCGGTAAAAGCAGCGAGAGTCTGAAACTGCATCTGAAAATGCAGTGAATCATCATCACCATCGTTGACCTCATTCCTGCCATAATCTTCAGTCCCTTGCTCTTAGTGATGGCATTTGAGATCACACCATGCTCCAGAATAGCAGGCCTTAGCTAACCTCTAATTAGAGGGTGAGCTCACACCGCCAAAGGCACCCTCACCAAGACATGCTGTTCTTTTCCGAAGCACAGACATTCAATGACAGAGGCTGAATGAATGACTGACTGAATGACTGACTGAATGAAGGAATGGATAAATGAATGAATGAATGAAAAATTGAATGAATGAATGAGCCAAACATGTAGCATATTCATGCCAGTTTTTGAGGGTACAGGGTCAGGAATGATATTGATACATTAATTATGAATATGATATGAATTCATACATGCTGTTCCTCACCACCACACACACTATAAGGGAAGATGTAGGATTCAGGTGCTTTTCATGTGGCAGGTATTCACTTATGGGCTAAATCCCAATGCCCTACCTAACACTCCCTAAGTCCTGAGCCCAAAGACACTCCACACATGTGATTCAGCCAATAATGAAACCAGTTCATGCCAGCTTAGTCTATGAGGGCTCAGGGCTCATGGAGATGTGGTGATTCTCTCTGTCTATGGTCTCTAAACTCAATGCTTTTGTGTGATCTTAATAAAAATAATTTAGGGCTGGTTCACCATACCTGCATTAAGATTAGTACTGGGGTAAATTAGAATTTTAATATTAAATTTCCATCTAAAAAAACATATAATCTATGAGTATGACCTGCATAAAGTAATCAGGGTAATGGTGGCAGCAGACCACAGCTGGTGCTTCACCTGACTAAGCAGTACTACACCTCATCACACTGAGAGGACGCAAACACGCACACACACATACACACAAACACACGCACACACACACACACTCGTGCACATACACACATCCGGTGTCATGTGAACTACCTAATAAATCATACTGGGTCAACCCACATCTTACTGCTGTCTTCAGGCCCAGAGAGCATTTACCACACAGTTTGGCTGCGATCACTAATCAAATACTAGGCTTTTGTGCAAAAGGAATTTAATTAAAATGGTTGTGGTTTCACCACATAACAAATCAAGCTTGATCTAGGTATTGACTACACCTCATCACATTGAGAGGACACACACACACACAAACACACACATACAGAGAGAGAGAGAGACACACACACACACACACACACACATGCACAGAAAAACCCAAGTGCATAACATCCGTTGCTAACGAAGAAATACCACTCAAAGACACACAAGGTACTCTGGGCTTAAATACAAACTTAATTGTGACATTGACAACAAGTTTAAATCAGAGAGGTATAAAAAGACTGGGGAGGCACAGTAAATTGGCTGTGTAACTAGTACCAGAGTAAAATAAGACTTGCACAGGCACAGCTGTAAAAGTCTGGCTTCAAAAGTCCTACAATATGTTGTCTGTGGAGAGTTTTTTCCTTACTGTCTGTTGATTTAGTGAATGGTTGGTGAACGAAACAAATATGTGGTAGCCCAATGCATTTACCCTCTGAGGCTACAATTTTGCACTGGAAACAATGATGGAGTCAGATCAGCTGTAACAGATATATCTTATATGCTACTAACATGTTATACAGTCATATGTTATGTTAATAACATGCTATATAGTCTTACAGCCAAATGATCGCTGTATAGAGCATAGACAAGTCAAGTCAAATGGCATGTATACACTGTATATAGTGTGACGATACAACGTTACACCTTGGATTCAAGTAGTGCCATATTAAGATATATAGAGGACATTTCAGACAGGCTACTTTTAGTACACATAGGCTACATTTAGTGCTATTAGGCTACATTTAGTGCACATACATTATAAGTAAACATAAAGTGCGTCAGACAACGGACAACAAGACAGGGCATACGTAGACTTATAACAGAGCACTGATTGTTGTAGATATTCACACTGGGGTGGAGGTAGAATATAGAGTGTTCAGCAGCATAGAAAAAGTGCAGGTGTGCATTCAGTTCAGTGTGAAAAAACATATTATCTTTTGTTGTTCAAAAGTCTGACTGCTTGAGGGAGAGAGAGGTCCCTTTTCAGCCATCCTCACAATCCTCTGCAGGGCCTTTCTTTCTGCAGCAGTGCAGTTACCAAACCACACTGTGATGGGACTGCTGAGGATGCTCTCAATAGTCTCCCTGTATAAGGCTGTCAGGATGGGGGAGGAGAGGTGGGCCTTCCGCAGCTTCTGTAGAAAATAGAGGCATTGCTGGGCTTTCTTTGTAATGTGTGTGATGTTCTTGGTCCATGTGAGGTTGTCTGTGATGTGTACGCCCAGAAGCTTTGTGTCCTAAACGTCTCAACTGGAAAGTTGTTGGGTGTGTTTGCCTGAAGGTCTTCTGAAATAAATGATTAGCTCTTTTGTTTGTCCACATTGAGGGACAGGTTGTTATGAGCGCACCAGTTGCTGAGCTGAGTCACCTCCTCTCTGTACATTGGCATAAACAATGCCTAAACATTTACATTTGATTATAATGTTTGATTAATGTTTATATTGTCTTTGTAATGTTTTGGAAGCCTTGATGTCACTAAATTGTGCCATATTTTATTATCTGACCAATCCATTAAAAATGATCAGACAGAACAAATCTAGCAAGCTGAAGCATGACCATAAACCTTACAAAGGAACAAAGGAAAGTATTGCTTCTTTTTTTATCTATTATTATTTATGGAACGGAGTCAAAGTTTAATATAACAGCACACTGTTGCATCAAATAGCTGCGGTCAGTATAATAATTCTAGAGGAATGAGGTCAAGTGAGGTGAGGTTCGTTAAACATGCCTGACTAGAATCAGTTTCCCACAGCACGTACGCAGATGGATGGACTCTTACTCAGGTGAGATCACCAGGTGTGTATTCGCTATGACCAGGGGCGTAGAACTGGGGTGGACAAAAGTCAAAGTTTAATATAACAGCACACTGTTGCATCAAATAGCTGCGGTCAGTATAATAATTCTAGAGGAATGAGGTCAGGTGAGGTGAGGTTCGTTAAACATGCCTGACTAGAATCAGTTTCCCACAGCACGTACGCAGATGGATGGACTCTTACTCAGGTTAGATCACCAGGTGTGTATTCGCTATGACCAGGGGCGTAGAACTGGGGTGGACAAAAGTGACGTGTCACCACCAATAAACAGTGGTTGCTGGGTTGTCCCCACCAATAATACTGATAATCACAAGACAGAAAAAAAAATATCTGGGAGAACAAAGGGTTCAATTGTGTTCTCTACTCGTTTTAAACACGTAACACCAACACATTTTTGGACCTTTTCTTGTTATACATAGAAGGCTGTATGTCTTTGCCAGATTTGTGACACAACTTTGGAACTTCAACTAGATGCGTGCAAAGACGTGCAAAGCAGCATATGTGCAAGAAAATAACAGCATGTAGCTTGAACAATGTTTTCCAAGTGAATTACTCCGAAACTCATTTTACAGCATAGTGTGCATGAGTGTGCAGCATTTTGTGCATGAATGCCAAAACATTTCGTTGGCAACTTTGGAAATATCATGCCAGCAAAAGAGAGCAGGGTGGTTTTTACCCACTTAGAGCATTAGTAGGCTAGAGCAAATGGCTACAACGTTTTGAAATAAAAACATGCTAATCAGCAGCATGAGCACTGTAGCCTAGACAATGAGAGCTAATGTGAAGCAGCAAGCTAACCAAAACTGTTATCTGCAGTGCAGCAGGTAGCATATCACATTAGTTGTTGCGTTTAGGGTAAAGACCTAATGATGAAGTAGTCCTGTTTTGTGAAGTAACAGAGAATGATAAGGAGCAGGGTGACCTCCTGATTATGAATTGTGAAATATAGCCTAGGAAAAGTGAATTATTTGATCTTGAGTTCATTTTGAAGAAAAACATCTTAGGCTTACATCAGCTGGATTTGTAAGATATTTTTCTTAGCACAGCTGACACTTAAGGAAGTGTAAAATTGTTAGCCTTCTGCACTGATTTGGATTAATTGTGGATGCTTTACTTTTAAATAAATAGGTCTACATATAGGTCTACAATAGGTCTACATTATCTATCTATCTATATATATAATATATTATTAAATATTAAATATAATATTTTTTGTCTTTGCAAAAAAATTGAGTTTGTATGGAGTTTGTGAGACCTCCAAGAAACCTTGGGCAGATCACGGCTCAGGGGTCATGGAGGAAAAGTGCAATCAGTAGCTATCATCAAAGACTACAATTTGTCCATGCTTTTAGCTGAGCATCATAGTAATTACAAAATATTGTTCCACAACATTATATGGTAGTCAAACCATAGGTGGTTGTCAAAAGTTATTGCAGGACAGAGTAGTAGCAGCCATACATAAAAGTCATGGGTCCTCTGGAAGGAGAGGCGGCCCTGGCATGGGTGTCTCGGAAGGGCCTCTAGGAAGGACAATCGGTCCTGGCATGGGCCTCCTGTGAAGTTGGTCACAGTCCACTCAGTGGGAGTTGGTGTCAAGAGTCAGCCAATGGGAGGCAGGGAAGACACTCAGGAGAGATGACTGTGGGGTAAGAGGACATAGGAAGCAAATGAGTTAGGCCGTCTCACACATCACTGATCATATGTGTCGTATATACATATATATGTAAATATACATGCATGAGAGAGAGAGAGAGAGAAGGGAGGGAGAAGGAGTTGTACGGCATGACACATGAGACGTTTGTGGTGGCACTAGGCTATAGGAACATAACTAAGGTATGGTACATGCCAACCCAACACTACTGCAGGGATGGTCAGTGGCTGCAATGCCTCCAACCCACAAACACACACAAACACACTCACACACACACAGACACACACACACAAACACACACAGACTGCACTCCACTGACAGAACAATGAGCGTTCCCTTAATTTGCAGCCCAGCAGAATATCAGAATAGAACTGTTGCAAAGGTGGTTATGGTGGTGGTGTGTGTGTAGGGGGAGGGGTGCTAGGGGTCTGATTTGAAACCCCAAATAAGTATGGATCAATTGTAAGTCTTAACTTCTGTCTGTCTTCCTGCTTAAGCAAATGGCCTATGGCCCTGTATGATAGACCAAGGTTACATCATCAGACCAAGGAAAGTCAAAGACTAGAGGCATTCAAACACCACAGACACAGACATGCACACACACACACAGTTGTATAATTAAATATATTATCGGATTAAAATGGCACACTCCACCCTCTGCATTTTAGATAAGAAGTTTTGTGTTAAGCCTAAAGTCTTTATGCTATTTAGGATGTTTTGTTGTGTTAATGATAATGGTTTCACAAGAAGATGTGTCAGGATCTCTCTCCCTGGGATCTTGGCCGCCCTGCTGGGCTGACGCTGCACTGCAGTCTCTTTGTCTGTTTGTATTGTCCATGTGCTTCTGTTTTGTTTGCCTGCCCTGCCCCTTTCTCCTCCCCTGCTCTACACCTGTGCCCCATGATCCTGTTCCCTCGTAATGAGCATCAGCTGCCCCCTGTTTTGTCCCGGTGTTCCTGTTCCCTATATAAACTCTAGCCTGTTCTCTGTTCCTTGTCTGATCGTCTGACCTTGTACATCGCGTTTGTAAGTCTGTTACCCAGTTCTGATTGCCTGCCTTTGATTTCTGTTTCCCCTTGCTCTGCCTTTGTTCTTGTTCTCTGTTTTCCTGAACTTTTTGTTTTTTTGGATTTTAACTGCCTAAATTACGTTTAGTTCTTCTGTGAAACCTCCTTGTCTGATTGATCCCTGACTCCCGTTTGTCCTGCAGAATTTTTGTGTTCTTCCCCGAACCCTGCTTTTGGAAACTTTTTATTGGATTACTTGTGTTTTTGCTAATTAAGATGATCTGATCTGATCTTTTTTTCCCTTTTTCCTGTACTGTATCTGATCACTGAGCCAGTACTCAGAATAAACTTCTTGAACCAATCTGCATTTGCGTCTCCGTCTGAATCTTTACAAGATGTGCCACTAGGAAATTACCAATAAATGCTGGTATTGCACACCATCTAAGTGACACGGGTGCTGGTATATTGCATTGGTTCAAAAAGCTGTCTTATGTAACTTTTGTTGTTGTGAGACTGGGTGTCAGTGAATTTGTTGCTGGTAGTGTCATTACTGGTGCTGGTCAGGTGAAGTCAGGTAGGTTGGATACCATAAACTCACCTGACTGGAATCACACCTTTAGAAGGTTTTGTAATGCAAAAATGATTTTCCACAGCCTTAAAACCATATTTGTGTGTGCGTGTGTATTTGCTAAGTTAACCTGTGTGCAGACATAGACCACCAGACAGAATGGGATCTGATGCGAGAACACCCTGAACGCCAGCTGTGTGTGTGTGCGCCTTTTGTAACCTGCATTGTGTTGACAAAACACATCTCCATACACCATACTCAAGTGGGGCAGAATGTCACTGGAATGAATGAGAGAAGCTGTGTAGTATGGACATAGCTGAAGAATACACTTGATTCCACTCAAAGAAATTCAACAGTGAATTCAAAGCACCCATCTAAAAATTAATTCCCAGTTGCCTACAGAATTTTAATGTGTGAACCGATCACCAAAAGGGGACTGATTAATGAAATTAATTTATTTGCCTGAAGGGATGGCAATCCATGGAGGGAAGATGCTTAAATTACAAGCAATTAAAAGCCCAAAAGAAGAGTCAGCTTGCAGCTATAAAGTTAACTCTGATGTAGCAATGAAGCTGCAGAGGGGTTTGGTAAACCTGGAGAGAGAGATAGACAGTTGGACACAGTCATTCAATTTGTACTCCAAGCTACTCCTGAGGGGAAGTCTGGAAAATGTGCTTGCTGGCTCTTTGCTTGTCGTAGGCCCATGGTTATCTGTTATCACACCAGCAGAACAGTGAGGAGCCAACCACTATGAACTGCATGCGCCTGCACTATGTCACTACAGTCACCAAACCAAAAGGTGCAGGATTAAAATAAGTCAAGTTGAAAACAACAGATCTATCCCTCTAAAACCTGACACTCATGTCATTTTCATCTGGTTGTCACCCATCACATTTCATGTCATACCAGGCACCAATTTTAGGTTACTTACCAGCTTCATAATCACTTAGATGATTAAATGGCTCATTATGGGGTGAATGAAGGCTCTATGAATGAAACAAATTGATTTCTGGCTTGTCAGTCAACATAATGCACAAAAATGATCATGGCTGGATCCTATTTGGTTTGCAAAGAATGTACAATGTTGCATTGTTTTTTTTGTTTTTATGACTGTAGGGGGGGGTCTGGAGGTAAAAAATCTTACCTGGCAAGCCTTTAAAGCAATACAGCATTAGCCCATTTTTGACTGTCTGTTATTATTATTCTCATGTTGTGGAGAGAAGGACAGTTTTGACAGTAAGTGGCATTGAGGTGTGTGGCTAAGTGGGTGGGACAGACGCTCCCATAGGTAGAGCAGTTCAGATGAACCGATGTGGCTGCCCTAGCTGATAACAGGGTACCTGTTGAGAAGCATCGATTAGCAGGGAGAACTCAAGTAATCCCCATCGACCCCCTACAATTGGTGAGTGCTATTGATTCCAGGGTGGTTTTACACCAAGGATGGATTGATTCAGCTACAGCCAAATACCCAGTTACCACTTATAGATTATGTGAGTGTGTGTGTGTGTGTGTGTGTGTGTGTGTGTGTGTGTGTGTGTGTGAGTCCAGGCATACATATGAAAGTTGGAGGGCTATTTAATGTGTTTAAACCTGTGTTCAATCATTCACATTACAGACCATTTGTGACTGTGTGATTATCAGTGGTGTCTATCCCTGTGTTTAATGTCAGCCCTCCTGTCATCTTCAGATCAAGCAGAAGAGAGTAGAGGACAGATTATACACCTGGAGACAAATATCCAGTCCCATTCTTTTCACTGGTTTATATTTATTCCTGGATGCATGGATGCATCGACTGATTAACTGCCAATATCTTGGTTCATGCTATAGGCCTACCTACTTGTGGTGACTGGTTGCAAAGCAGGATTCCAGTGCTTATGGAAAACCTGAAAAAAGTCACAGAACTGTAAATCCTATTTTCCAGGCCTGGAAAAGTCATGGAATTTAGTCAAGATGCAATGGTAGGTTATATAATAGGACATTTCCATGGAAAATGGGCTTTTTTTGTTATGTCCATAATGGCAATAAAATACCATGGCATGATATGAATGTTTACACAGAATTTGAGCATTAGCTATTTTTGACTGTTGAGCTTACAGGGGGAAAAAAACAGTTCATTGACATCATGCAAATATTCCATTGGCGTTATGGATGTTACAAAAAGAAAATTTTCCACTAAATTGCCCAATTTCCATTTCATTTAATAATTTTATTTTACATGTCACAACTCAATCACTTGCTAAATAGATACAGATTGTAACCTCTTGCAAGAAAGTGCATGTAATCCAAGCTTTTTGTTGAAGTCACATTTCATAATTATCCTCAACCTCTAGTATAAGGCATGCAATTTTTGTTCATTCATAGGTTGTGAAAAGCCATGGAAATTGTATTCAAGGGCAGGCCATTGAAAAGCCAGGGAAGTTTCATTCGAGGCCATTCAAAAGTCATGCGATGGTTCTGAAATCTTGGCAATGAAAATGGGGTGGGTATCCTCACAAAGAAACAGGCAAGTGACTTCATCCTGTGGTCGACTTGGCTGGACTTGAATCAATGGAGACCAGAAGACCAGAACGCATTGCTTAAAGCCAGCATCTTAAGCCTGTAGCAGTCTGTAAGCACGTAAGACAAACACACCCTGAAAGTTCTGGAGGCTGGAAACCTTGAAGGGTGGAGGCAAAGAAGGCTCCATTATCCTGTCATGGCATTGCTGAATTGCCTGAGACTTGAATGCAGGAGAGGATGTTGCTGTTCCACTGCTCACCAGTTGGTGGCACCAAATCACCATGCTACAAACGGTCTGGTGCACACAGCATTTGAATGTTGAAAAGGGGAAAAATCCAAAGGCCATGAAAGAAGAACGCTTTTTCCACCGAGCCAAACTGTCCAGGGGGAAACCCAGCAGGATGAGGGCACACACACCGTGACCTCTGACATTTATACACACAGATTTCTGACACGGCCACTGATGCAAAGCCAGGGCTTTGGGTATAAATGTGACCTGGGGAGGATAGAGCAACATTACACAAACACACACACACACACACAAACACACGCACACTCACAAACATACAGTAATTTCCCAAATATTAGATGCATCATGTATAAACCTCAGATTATGCAATCTAAAAAAACAAAACCATGTATTGACCTCACCCTTGTATTAACCTTACCCATGTATTAACCTTAGTTAAAGTCATACCAACTGTGTACCAACTTTTCTTTAATCTCTGGAGCTCCCCCTACAGTCACCAATGTTTTGAAAAAATAGCAACAACATCGTATGTTCAGTAATCCATGTGAATTTTATTGCAAACCAAAGAATAAGAACCAGTGATGATCACATTATGTTGACTGACAAGCCGTTAATAAATGTGATTTCGATTTCAATTACTTTCAGTTTTCTTTTCTCAACCCGGTGTTTCAGATACTGCAAGTGTAGTAACCGTGGAACCTACGTGAGAGAGCCTTCATTCACTCCAGTCATTTAATCATCATAGTGACTACAAAGCTGATAAATTAACCTAAAAACGTTGCCTGGTGTGCCTTTACCTAAACATTACCTATTGAATCACAATCAGTTCAGAAGTAGAATGACGAAAACCTCTGAAAGATGAAGAAATTTTACAAAATCCACTGGCACTGCAGTGCTTCATAAACGCTGATGGATTTCTGACACGGCCACTTATGCAAAGCCAGGGCTTTGGGTATGAATGTGGCCTACAGATAGACCTGGGGAGCGAACAGTACACACACACACACACACACACACACACACACGCATACACATATATACAGGCACACACATGTATACAGGTATATACAGGCCATTGGCACTATAGTGCTTCATCTAAGCCAGTGGATTTCTGTTAAGTCTGGCCAATACATAGAACTATAAGAGGGGATAAGACTCAGCATTAGCTAGTGCCTCAACAAACAGAACAGAGGTGGTGTGTGTGTGTGTGTGTGTGTGTTTGTTTCTGTGTGCATATCCTTGTCTCAACAAACTCACAGAACAGACAGAAACAGGTGATTTGTTTGTGTGCGCGTGTGTGTTAGTGTTTTGAGAGGAGAGATGAAAATGTTAATGTACTTTCATCTTCATAGATCAAGATTTATTGTCCCATATGTAATGTTCTGCTGTGAAAATACCATAATTCCTATTTTTCATGTCAATAAGGTACTTTGAATTTGAATTTGAGAGAGAAACAGAGTTTGGGGTGAAAATGAAGTGAGAGGAGAGAAGAAAAGAAAATAAATATACAGAGAGAGATAGATAAACAGCAAGAGAGGAAGAGGGGTTTTCAGGAGAGGAAGTTAAAGGGTGTGCCTCACACCCACGCACCATCGTCCCCCTTCTCCTCCTCTTCCTCCTCCTCCTCCTCCGCTTCATGGATGACTTCATCCAGGAGCACCTTATGTTGTTTCCGCCATGGTGGCCGCAGATTTATACTCCCTCTCTGCTCCTACTCCTGCTGATGCTGCTGCTGCTGCTGCTGCTCATTTCAGAGTGACTCACCAAATATTTTCAGCCAGCTCCCTTCAAGCCATGGTTATTGCTCTTGCCATGCCACAGGAAAATACTGCAGACAAGCACTGACCCTGGGCACATCACAGTAAAAAAAAAAAAATACAGCAAAATACATCTGAAAAGCTTAAAATCTCCTGTGTTGTCATTAATTAGATTGCTTCATGTTCGATGTCTGATTCTTACAGCGCCTAGCGGTTCTGTTGCTATTAAGCCAGAACTTTGATTGTTGTCAGACACAACTCAGGTGGTCACAAAGAGTCATACATAGCATCATAGTAAGAATAGCTCACCTAGGTATAGGGTGATAATTCATCTACATTTGATCTGACCAGTCCTGCTTTTCAGTTCTCTCAGTACTCATATCTTTTTTGACATGGTATGATGTAAATAGACTCCATTAATATAGGCCTATACTGCTCTTTTTGACTATTTTTGTACAAAAGTGCTTTAAAAAAGCCTCACATTAAAACACAGCCATGGTGAAATCTGCTGTGTATGGCTCTGATCTGCACATCGGGAGCAGTCAAGGCTCCTTCATCAGGGTCATGCATAGCCAGGCTCAAACCTGCCACCCTCCGGTTGTTAAACAACTCCTCTTTGTCCTGCGCCGCTATTGGCCCATATCAGAGTAAACAGAACCTCTGGCTGGTTTTCCACCAGATGGGCATAATTCTGTGTGCGCTGCATGATATCTAGTAGTCAATAGAATGTGCTGTGTGGTCTCCTCCGGTATCCATTTTTTTTTATGTACCTGAGGTACATCATGGAGTGAAAAACAATGGAAGCACACTGATGCTCACAGAGGCTCTCATATTGATGAAGTTACAGGACGTGCACAAATCTAAACAGGCCTTGGTGTAAACCGAAAGATGCCTAAACAATGTATTCTCTACGGGGATTTGAGGTGACATGTAGAAACCTTTTTGCCCCATTTACCTTTTTTCTTCCCCTCTATTTGCCCCTTCTCCCCCTGTTTTCCTGCCCAAGCAATGCACTGCATTTTCCTGTGGATATTGCAGTGACACACAGGGCTTTTGCCCCATCTGTCCTGCTTGCTTTTGACCCAAGTGTCCTCGCTTTCCCCAGCCCTACTGATGGTCACCCCAGGTACACTGGACACAAGCCAGCATGAGTTACAACAGCTCAGCTAATCACACAACCCATGAGCCTGTGGGTTCATTCATTAATGGATGCTAAACTTCAACAGATGCTTCTTCAGGAGCTTTGCCCGAAGAGGAGTCGGGTTCCCTTGTAATGGTGTCTTTAATATTTGAAAACTATTTCCTGCTCGTGCCAAGAGAATGGCCAAATTTTACAGAGATTTTTCACTCAATTTCCTTGTTCTGTCTACTCCAGAGGGTTTTCAACAGGATTTGTACACTTTTGATCACATTTTGCACACACAAGCTCTATGTGTAGTGCCCCCAGGCAGTCTGCCAATGAAAATAAATTATTATTAAGAACAGACCTTGGTCAAATCATTAAGAAATAAAAAGGATACCTAAAAGAGGATCAAATACAAATGTGAATGGATTATAGCTTGGATCAAAAGTTCCTGTCTGTATCCAATATTAAAATTAAAACCACAGTCTAAACCAACACACACATTCTCTGTGTCCAGTACAAAATAGTGAAACCATACATAGCCTGAACCAAAAGAGTCTGTATTCAATATACAGTAAAACAGACACTATAGTCTAAATCAAATGACTCTCTCTGTATCTAGTACAAAGTAGTGAGACTACATCCTTGAGTAGAAGCTCTGCTCAAGATTGGCATTGAGAGCGGCCATCAAACTCTCACCTCTTCTCTCTCTCCCTCTGCGTCTGGTCTGATGGTGTTAGGATGGGCAGAGATTCCAGTCAGCTTAGATTCACAGGCCAGCCCTTGAAGAGGTCCTCCTCACACACACTCTCTCCAACACACACTCACACTCTCTCGCATCCACATAGAGTGCATATACTCATACACCCACAGTCAAACTCAGCCTCGGACACTTTGATCTTACTCCTTGTGAAATGTGATGAAAGTCCTGTTCAGCCCAAAGGTTCTGTTTCTCTGTTGCCATGGTGTGATGGAACCCCTCTAGTAGTTGACTGCTGAATGCTGGTCTGACCCACAACTGTAGTCTGACAGATGCTTTCACTGTCATCAGTTAATGATCCAGTGTTGATACCAGGATACTGACATGAATTGAAGTTAGTTTAAAAGAAAACAACTTGATATTTGTGTGTACAGTACTATCTATCAGTCACATTAGATCTGATCTCGATTAGACTAGATTAGATCTCGCACACACACACACCAATACTCGCCTTTGAGTAGAATCAATGAAGCAATTTAAACTGGCAGCACTTAAAGGTACACCAGGCAACATTCTTTGGTTAATTATACCAGCTTCGTAGTCACTCCGATGATTAAATGGCTCATTATGTGGTGAATGAAGAGTCCTTTGGCCACCTTGTGTAAAGTTTGTGTTATTACAGTTGTAGGATCATAATCAGCGAGGGGATGTTAAACAAAACTGAAACTGAATGAAACCGAAATCGCGTTTATTACCAGAATGTAATCACCGCTGGTTCTTATTCTTTGGTTTGCAGACAAATACACATGGATTGGTGAGAACTTACCTCCATTGTGACTCCCCAAGTGAGTACAGTACAAATTTGGATTAATTGAAAATTACCAATTTAGACTAGAGCTAATTTATCTGTACCTTTAGTGGGTAACACAGTTGTGGCGTTTGTAAGTTGTATGTGTATGTTGTGTCATGATCTTTTGTTGGCATACTTACGTCACCTATACTGTAATATCAACTGATTTTTAAAAATGCATTACTTGGACCAGAAAAAACTATGCCATGTACATAAGTCAGGTTTATTTTATTCGGTTTGAATTTTGGAAAGTTGGGCAGTGTCATTACCCTAGGATCCAGTGAGCAGGATTCATTACCCTAGGAGTGTCATTACCCCAGGATCCAGTGACCAGAGGTCTATGTACAATGTTGTTGCTATTAAAAATAAATAAATAAATAAATCAGTGGCTGTAGGGCCTGCAGATGTAAAAAAGTTGGGACACACCAACTTTTGCTATCTACCTGACAGTTAGACAAGCAGATAGATATCATCACCATTAGCATAGGTTAGCATCACTCACTTGAGATGTGTTATTCCAGAAAGCCTATCGATCCCAAAAGTGACAAAATTGACTTCCTGATGAGTTCTAAGTGCTTTTGTTTACATGACATGACTAACATAAACATAACTAATTTGTATGTGTGTATATGTGTTCTGAACTATATAAGCAAAACACTGCTTTCTGGGCACATATATAGAACACAGTAGCGCTATTTACAAAAGAGCATGTTGTTATAAACAAACATGACGTCATTTAATGCATATTACAGCTCGTTTAAGTCTGCTCCAGAGCCAGTGATCCCATATCTATCCGGCGTCTGCAAGGCTTAAATTGCAGCCTGCCATCATCCAGTCTCCAGTGGTTCTACAACGACATCCTCTTCATTAAACATGATCCTCTGTGTTTCTCTCAAGTAAGGGGAAATTGGGACCAGTTTAGCCATCCACATGGCTAAGATTGGGGAACATTAGCTCTGGTGAATGCTGTGTGGCCTTCATTGCTTAGTGCCATGGTGTTCAACATCATCGTCTGAAGATAGGTCAGCTCACACGGACATGGGTTATGACTGGGCTAGCCCATTTCTTTGTCCCTTGGCAGCGAAGCACCATGCAGCATGCTTAGAAAGTAAAGCAGTAATCTCTCTCCCTGCTCCTCCCCTCTGGTCCCACATGCACTTCCTCTGATAGTGTCAGATACTGTTTGATCTCTTTGTCTCTCTCTCCGCCACTCTTTTTTCTTTCTTTCTTTTCTCCTGCTCTCTACTAATCCTCATCTCCAGGGCCCTCATTTACCAACAGTGCATGAGCACATATGTGCTTAAGGGGTTTGTATTATTATTTCTGCACGAAGTGTGGAATTAATGAACTTGATGTGCTTAAATGTATACGTATCTCTGACCACGCTTAGGCATAAAACCTAGTGGTGGAATTGCAAAACTGCAAATAACTGCAAAATACATTTGTGTTTCAGTTTATTGTGATACTAACTACTAATTACTAACTAATTAATTTGGTAACATTTTTGGGTATACATATTAACCATTAACTAGCAGCTTATTAACATGCAAATTAGTAACATACTAGCCATTTGTTATCCATAAGTCATTAAAATCATTACAATTACAAGTTAGTAATACCTTATTCTGCATGAGCATATAATACCCATAGACGACCATTAACTAAAATTTCTCCAATATAAACTCCTAATTATTCATAGTTAGTTGTTGTATATGAATTATGATCTTAATATGCTTTGGTTATACAATGGTTGTTGTGGTAGCCCACCCTACCTACAGAATGGCTGCATAGGTGCACTGCTGCAATCTTTCCTGAAACGCATTAAACTTTGTTTGTGCAAACATGAAACTCACCAAGTGGTCAGTAATGTTCACTGATGCACTGAAACTTGCTGCAAAGTATGGCTTCCAACAGGCTTTTGACCATTCATTGTCAATTATAGACCTTTTTTCAAACACAGACCTGTATGTAAACTTCCGCCTAAGAGTTTGAAGCAATACAAACTGATGGAAGTCACACTTTGTGATGATTTTTGTGTCAACATGTCAGTGAACATTACTGACTACTCAGTGAGTTTCACATCTTCACAAAGGAAAGTTTAATGCGTTCTAGGAAAGACTTTAATCTTAACAACTGTCATTGTGATAAACAATCAGAAAACAAGGTTTTAAGTTTAAAAAAATAAACCTGTCTTTGCCGTTGATTTATATCCTGAATGTAAGACGACCCCCCTTTTTCAGACTAATTTTTGGGGGAAAAAGAAAAAAGGTTTTTTTTGTAGATCACAATTTACCTAATACAGTAAATTATATTTAGATTTTATATATAATTATATTTACTGTATACAAATTCTATCTATATGTATATCTATATCTAATCATTACTATAAATTAAAGCATGAGATCAAGTTCATTAATGTGGATACATTTGTCACATTTAAATTGTATGAATAACAGGCTGCTATATAAATTATAATTTTCCATGAAAGTGCAAACAATACACTGTAGACTATCTACCAGGCAGAAAACCATATGCATTACCCACAGATGTCTACATAGAGTCTACAGCCTTGCTTGTCTAAGGGGAAAGTTGGCCCCGACTGCGAGACACCAACATAATGATAGTGATTCGCTTCTCTCATTTCCACTGCACAGTAAGTGATTTTCAACCTTTCTTTGCAACAGTAACAGGTGTTGGCATGTCGAAAACACTAATGTTTGCTTAGCGTTGCTTATCTGTATGAGTGAGTTTTCCTTAGTTTGATCACAGACTACCACTGAAAAGACAGCTTCTCCCCAAAGTCTGTGCAGGTGCTGGACAAGACTCGTTCAGTTATGTAGCGACAGTCCATTGCGCCGCATCGGAGACTTCTGTATCCCAAATATGATCAGATACAAAGTGCTGGAGCTGTGTGCATTTAAACACTGTATACCCAATATTATCAACACCGGTCAAGGGATACTGAAGTGCATGTAAAAATAGTCATTCTTTTACACCAGTCAAGGCTAATTGTAAATTTGTTCAAGACAATCTCTTACCTCTCCATCAGTTTTAGACCAATGAGATGCTACATGTTCATGTAACACAAATTTGTTTTTGGACGCTCTATATATTTATTTTCACTATTTTTCTCTTGTCCGCGAATATAAGACGACTCCTTTTCAGAAATATTTACAGGACAAAAATATTGTCTTATATTCGGGCTAATATGGTATATAATTCAAGTCACATGGATTAATTGGTCCAAAAACGTTTAAAACATAACACACAAGGGACAGGCAGTTGGAAATGTAGCAGACAATGTTTTATTATTTGAAGACAAATGCTGTTAGCTCTGCAGTGAGTGCATTTTTAATGAGTGTGCTAATTTATTTCCATGTGTTTGAAATCCACCTGTTTTTAGACAGATTATTCATATCATATATGGTTAACTAGGGGAGTTTCAAGATGCAGATAAGTATGCATGAGCACAGTGATTCAGAAGGTGTGCGTATGACCAGCCAGCACATGTTTGTTAAATGCAAATAGATATTTGTTTTTTACTTAACACACATTCTAATTTGACTCGCACAATAGAATTTAGAATCCTTTCTACTGCCTAGGCCTTTCAGCCTGAAATAAAAGCTGCCGTGGGAAATGGATGTTAGGCTATGGTCAGCTTTAGCTTACTAATGGCTTAAAGGGGACATGGAATGGATGAATGGAGTATTGTACCTTGTCCTTTGATGTTAAAATAGAATATATTCTAGATTTATTTAAAATAGGATCAAATGCAATTTCACAAGCCCAGTTACAACAGTATATATAGACTGGGTATTGAAATCCATTTTGGCTAAGTGGTTCCCTCTTTGGCCACCACAGTTGAACTACAGTTGATTTGTGACGTGGCATTACAGGCCTTGTTCTAACTTACCCATTTTTAGTGGCTATTTCTTAGTTTAAGATATACATATGAAGAAGGGTTCAACAATGTTTCACGTTCATGACAGCTCTGTGGCCATGCTCAGCCTCTCCTAATTCAACAAAGCCTAGGCAAAAATAGTTCTATATCCCCTTTAAAGCTCCTGAAATACTTCTGATTTCAGATCTTGAATCATCTTGAAGCTTTTGAATCAGTGGGACGGTAGTGGCGTAGTGTTTAAGGAACCTGGCTAGCATGCAAGTAGTCTAGAAAATTGTGGGTTCCTATCCTGGCTGCCACTCGTTGTGCCCTTGAGCAAGGCACTTAGCCCTACGCTGCTCTAAGGGAGACTGGCCCTGATGTAATTGATAGTTGACAAATGTAAGTCGCTTTGGATAAAAGTGTCTGCTAAATGCATAAATGTAAATGTGAATCTCTTGCACTGTATTTGCCTAATGCAGTGGTTATATGAGGTGGAGCATGATATCATTATGATGTGTAACAGCTATGGTCTAGTGGTTAGGGCTTCAGAGCAAGGCAGCTAACCCCTCACTACTCCCAGCCAACTGCTTTGGGTTAGTGTGTACTTTACTTCACTGTGACCTGTGTTTCACTAATTCACTATTGAATTAAATGCAAAGACCAAATTTCCTTCACAGGATGAAAAAAGTATAGATTATTATTATTATTATTATTATTATTATTATTATTATTATTATTATTATTATTATTATAGGAGAGCTGGTATGGATCTATTTGGATTGCACACTCACCTCTGAGGATATCTGGGACAACATGGTGCATACAGAATTTTTGACAATCTTTACCGTTGTTTCTTTTCATTCTGTTGTCAGGTCTTTTTCTGGTCTGTTCTGACACTTCTTTTGTTTCTTTTAGTTTCCATCACTTGCTTCTCCACTGAAGTGCACGAGTGGAAAAAAAGAACATTTTGAATTTGTTTTTAAAAAAACTCAAAGTGCTTTTCTGCACTGTTCTCCACCTCCAACTCTGTCTGTATTCTGCCTGCAGCGATGAAAATCCTGTGCCCTCTGTCAGGCTTCGTGGCACTGACCTGCATCTCTTCTGGGTCCGGTCTTCAGGAAGTCTAAATGGACCTCTCCCATTGGACTTCAGTCATTCAGTCACAATGATCCTCCCAACATTTTATCAGGCCATGAATATTTGATGGCTCCAAATCGGCCTAAATATGGACAAGACTGGGATTCTGCTTAGATCTGAGAGGAAACCATCAAGAAATCTATTTGGTCTCTATGAATAATGCATCATTTAATTGAATGTGAAAGACTGTGAGTGTGGAGAATGTGTGTGTGTGTGTGTTTGTATGTGTGTGTGTGTGTGTGTGTGTGTGTGTGTGTGTGTGTGTGTGTGTGTGTGTGTGTGTGTTTTGTGTAGAAATGTAGGAATGAATGAATTCAGAATGGCAGGTTTGGTGTGAGAGGACACGTGAATTCCATAGACCCCTCCAATACACACAAAGACATACACACACACACACACCACCACCACCACCACCGTCATCACATGATTGTGTTATATGACTCAGATTTTTTTCTACTAGGCAGACAAAGGCAGGGAGTGTCTCATATCTCATATAATATCTTGGATGAAAAGTCTTTTTCCCTTCTGTTTTTTCCCTCACACCCAAGGTGTTGTTTGAGAAGAAAAGTGCCAGAGAAGTTAGAGTGACCTGTGAAGGGAGAAAAAAGTGCTCTTTTAATGGTGGCTTTGTCTCCAGGGAAACACTAGTTGAAGTGATATTTTGAGGCAGGGGCCTGGAAGGGGAGGGTGAGGGTATGTCTGCTAGAACCAAGAACTGGCAGAGAGCCAGGGAGGCAGGCAGCACTCAGGGAAGTGACCACCTTGTGAGGGTTTCAAATGAGGGAAGTGGGAGAGCGATGAGGGCAGCGAACCAGGAGTTAGCAACAGGGAGTGGTTAGAGAGATGGGGGCAGCCAACCCCGGAGTTAGAGACAGGGAGAGGTGAGAGAGATGGGGACAGCTGACCAGGAGTTTCTGACAAGGAGAGGAGAGAGATGAGGGCAGCTATCCAGGAGTTAGCAACAGGGAGAGTTAAGACATGAGGGCAGCTAACCTGGAGTTAGCGACAGGGAGAGGTAAGAGATGAAGGCAGTTAACCTAGAGTTAGTGACAGAGAGGAAAGATATGATGGCAGCTAACCTGGAGTTAGCGACAGGGAGAGGTAAGAGCAATGAGGGGAGCTAACCAGGAACTTGTGACAGGGAGAGTTAAGAGAGATGGGACAGCTAACCAGGATTTTATGACATGAGTTCAGAGAGATGGGGGCTGACCAGGAGTTAGCAACAAGGAGACAGCATTCAGCTGTTGAGGTGATGTGGTAAAATTTTAAATGACACATCCATAAGGCTGACAATGCCTAGGGATGGAGAAGTGTAGGGAGATTAAGTGAGAGAGGAGTGCACTTAGAAAAGAGGGCTGTTAACACTGATTGTTGCAGTTGGAGATACAGGCAGTTAAAGTGAGCACAGCACACACTAAGTAGACAGTTGAATGTCTGATAATGACAACATAAGGCTACTAAGTGGTCAATCGGTATCAAGGAAGTGAGCCTGCTCTATGGTCGTCATTAGAGAGATGAGTATGGGCAGAGAGCCAGGAAGGAAAAGGGCACTCTGGGAAATGGTGTCCACTAACATGAGGACAGTTTGAGAGATGTGACCAGTGGTAGATGTATCACAGAGTGATAAAGCACTCTGGGAAGGTGTCCTACCAATGTAGATTTCATATGAAGGCTCTTCAGGAAAGTGGGCAGCTGGAAACGACCAGAGAAAACTGGAAGGAGTGGAAGAGTGAGATATTATGTTGCCAGTTACAGACAAATACCTGAGTGAGAGGGCAAGTACTGACAAGTTAGGGCTGTTGGAGATGGATGACAGTAAGAGAGGAGGGCAGTTGTAGAGATGGGGCAACTAAGGGTGAGGTTTACTGGACATGCAGGCAGTTAGAGAGAAGTGGAGGACAGATATGCAGGTATTAAGAGTGGAAGGCACTGTAGAGGTTCAGGTTGGGTTGGCAGTAGTGGGAGTTGTGAGCACACAGTGGAGCCTTAGCTGTGAGGTGCCTTCAAACTCACAACTGACATCAAACCAGCGAGCGTAAAGCTGTGAGTTCCCTGATGGGCAAAGCTGAGAATGGATGTGTTCTTCTCAGAGCTGTGATGAGTTTCTTCCAGTTTCTTTTGCAGGCATTAGAAGGTACTTTACACACACTGCAAGGTGTTGATGAAAGGAGCACACACAGTCACCTCTACACACACACGCTCACACACACACACACACACACACACACACACACACACACACACACACACACACACACACACACACACTCCTATCTCATTAAATCCTATCCCTGAGTCAGCTGTATTCCCTCCCTCAGTGTGTTGTTGACTTCTGACCCCCTGCTTTGGCCCCCCACCACACACACACACACACACACCACACACACCCCATGTCCTCTCTGGACTCTTGGGCTGAGGCTGAGAAGCTGCTCCAGCTGCCCCAAAGCAAACATTGCTGGGTGAGGAGAGAGGGAATTTCTCTTTTTCTTCAGTGTATTTGTTTGTTTGTGTGTGTTCTTCTCTCTCTCTGTGTATGCGTGTGCGTGTTCTGAGAGAGGGTACTTTCTATAGTTTGTGTGTGTGTATGTGTGTGTGTTTGTGTGTTCTGCAAGAGGGTACTTTTTATAGATACTTTCTATGGAGAGAAGGAATTGCTTCTGCTGTTCAGTGTATGTGTGTGTGTGTGTATGTGTGTGTGTGTGTGTGTGTGTGTGTGTGTGAAAGAGTTGGGGTCTCCGTGAGCCTTTGTGTTTTTCAAGTTAATGGCCATATTAGGTTTCCTGAAAATTCTATCAAATTCATCTTGATTCAAAATTCAATTAAGTGTGTTTGCAATTATGTTAGGGGGTTGGCAAGGGGTTAGAGAAAGAGAGAGAGAGAGAGATGAAAGGAAAGCCCACATGAGAGTGATAGAGAATGAGGATGGAGTGAAGTGCAATTTTTCTGAGAGAGAGAGAGAGAGAATAAGAAAAGGATAGATAAAGAGGAAAGCAGGGACAGAAACAATGTAAGCTTCTAATATAGCAAAAGTTAACAAGGTCCAAGTGCACTTCTGAGAAAAATGTGATTGATAATCCAGGATCAAATTACCACCATTGTCTGACATTTATTTTTATATAATTTTTCATTTTTATTTTATAATAATAATATTACATTGCAGCAAATCATATTTATTTTAGATCATTTGGTGGGAATAAACTGAAATTTGTGGTCATGTCAGAAAGACTCAGTTCATTCATGGTTGAGGAAATGCATAGAAAGAGAGAGAGTATGAGAGAGGAAAAGGAGGACGAGACAGAGGCATGATAAGAAAGGGGGGTAGAAAGAGGAAAGGAGAGAGAAGAAAGAGAATAAAGAGAGTGAGAGAGGTAAAGGAAAGATGGGGGGATTTGATGAGAAAGAAAAAGGGAGAGAGAAAAGATAGAGAAAGGGTTGGAGAGAGATAAAGGGAGAGAAAATATGATAGAGGGATGTGATGATAGAAAGGGATGGAGAGAGGGAGGAAAGATGATGGAGGGATGTGATGCGAGAGAGGGATGGAGATGAGGAGGAGAGGGCGACCTTGTGCTGTTGTGGTTTGTGGCTGATGGGAGGTCTGTCTCTAAGTGAGCCAAATGAGAAATTGCGTCTGCACAGCTGCTCTTCCATTAGGAGACCTCTGGAGGAGCTCTAAAAGGGGTTTGGGACACACACACATACACACCTGTGTTAATACACACACACACACACACACACTCATATACAACACACACACACACACACACATACATGTGTGCATATCCATGTAAGCACACACCACACATCCATGCACGTCTGTGTGTGTGTGTGTGTGTGTGTGTGTGCGTGTGTGTGTGTCTGTGTGTGTGTGTGTGTGCATCTGGTGGCCCAGATGCTTACATCCCATCTCAGCACAGGGCTATAGTTATAGCAGCTGTAAGGTTGCTGAATCATCTAAGGGTCCATCCCTCAGGCTTTCCCAGTGACTGACAGGCAACTGCTGTTTTGAGGCGAAAGATAGTCTGACATTCAAGATTTTCTTTCACTTCTTTTACTTTTGGTTTATTTTACAGTGGAGCTTAGGAGTGAGCACTCAGGAGGCAGTGCATGAAAGTGTGTGTATGTGTGTGTGTGTGGGTAAGGGTGAGTTTGTGTCAGAGTCTTTTATATTTTCGTATTGGCAAAGACAATTAATCCAAATCTATACAGAAGGCTAACTATTTCAGCCTTAAATATCAGCTGTGCTTAGATCTTATGAAGCCAATTTGTTCTGATGTAGGCCTAAGATTTGTTCTCCAAAATTAACTCATTATCAAATAGCTCACTTTTCCTAGGCAATATTTCACCCTACTCCTTATCAGTTACTTCACAAAACAAGACTACTTCATCATCAGGTCTTTACCCTAAACTCAACAACTAATTTGAACTAATTTGTCTGCCGTGTGCCATGCTACCTGCTGCCCTGCAGATAACAGTTATGGTTAGCTTGCTGCTTCACATTAGCTCTCATTGTCTAGGCTACAGTGCTCATGCTGCTGGTTAGCAGGTTTTTATTTCAAAACGTTGTAGCCATTTGCTCTAGCCTACTAACGCTCTAAGTGGGTAAAAACCGCCCTGCTCTCTTTTGCTGGCATGATATTTCCAAAGTTGCCCAGAAAATGTTTTGGCATTCATGCACAAAATTATGCTATGCTATAAATGAGTTTCACAGTAATTCACTTGGAAAACATTGTTCAAGCCACATGCTGTTATTTTCTTGCACATATGCTGCTTTGCACGTCTTTGCACGCATCTAGTTGAAGTTCCAAAGTTGTGACGCATCTGACAAAGACATACAGCCTTCTAAATGTAAACAGGAAAGTAAAAAATGATCACACTGGCGTTGCGTGTTTAAAAAACGTGATTTAACCCTTTGTTCACCCAGACATGTTTTTATCAAAATTATTTCTTCTTCTTCTTCTTCTTATTATTATTGCTGGTGACACCCTTGTGTATGAGCTGCATAAGATAAATAAGGTTTACTGCAGTACTGTGTGTGTGTCTGTGTGTGTCTGTGTGTGTGTATGAGAGAGAGAGACAGAGTGAGTGAGTGAGAGAGTGAAATTGTGTGTATCATCAGATAGCTAAATCAGATCTGCAAGCGGGTTGTTCATTTGTGTGTGTATCTGTGTGTCAGCTGCATAAGTTGAATGTGTTTTACTGCACTACTATGGGTCAGTGTGCGTAACTGTGTGCGTATATGAGAGAGAGAGAGGAAGAGAAAAGGAAGAGGAAGCGTGTGTGTGTGTGTCTGTGAGTGTGTGTGTGTGTGTGTTGAGAGAGTGATCTTCATTAGAGCCTTGAATGGCCTCTGCTTTGGTGTTGATCTCCATCATGCCAGTGATATGAGCTCATTTTGGTGATAGAATGAGGCCTCTCTCTCTCTCTCACACACACACACACACACACACACACACACACAGGGGGATTAGCTTAGCCCGGCAGTAGCTTTACTTGCTACTCCAAATCTGTTATCTGCCTCAGATTCCTCGGCTGCAAATCCTCTCAACCCTTCACCCCCGCAGATTGAACCCCTTTCTTTTCCACAAGCTGGATTCCTCATATACAGTATATGCTGGGGGTTTTTCATCTTTTTTTCTCTTTTATGCCTTGCCTATGTTTTCATTTCTTCCTCCCTCTCTTCGCTCGCTCTCTCTCTCGCTCTGAAGAGGCTGACGGTTATCAGAGCTGGAGTCATTCTGTCCGTGCCCTGCTCTTTATTTGTGGAGGGTGTTTGAGGGTGATGAGATGGCCGGTGTGTTTTCTTCCAGGCCTGACCCTGCATCACACACACTCCGTGATAAGTTCTGAACCACTGCTCGGCCAAAGATGGAAAGAGAGAGAGAGAGAGAGAGAGCAATAAGAGAAGAAAAGTAAAAAGAAGTGAGGCCTTGGGGTGCTTGTTTCTGAGGTGTTAGCTGGTGAATGTCAGCCATTATCACACATCCTCTGAACAGATCTGCTCACAATCTGAAGGTGGTGCCCAAATCCTCTTTGGAATCCATTTCTTTCTGTGCTTGTGTGTGTGTGTGTCTGTGTGTGTGTGTGTGTGTATGTGTGTGCGTGTGTGCCTGTGTGTATGTGGGCCGCACATGCATGTGAGTGTGTGTGTGTGTGTGTGTGTGTGTGTGTGTGTGTGTTTGAGTGTGTGTGCTCATCAAATCACAGACAGCACAGACAGCCGATAAACAGTCTTCACCCAAATCCTTGTGCTACATTACCTGGGATGTTATTGAATCCCTCTGGTTTGGACGTGGTCCGAGACAGACCAGACAAGAACAAGAGGCTACACTTTGATCCGTCTCTGCGTTGTAATTCTCTCTTTAGCAGAGGCAACAAACGAACAAACAATCTTTGGCC
>JAIFZK010000014.1:12642500-12652500 GCA_027481765.1 Tenualosa thibaudeaui
AACAACCAGGCAGTCCATTTGCCTGCCCTTTTGCTTCATCTTCTGTCTACCAAGCAGTAGAAAAGCCCTAGGTAGAGCATTTTTACTGTGAGCAAGTGAGAGAAAAGTCAAGGATGGGGAAGAGAGAGGGGTGTAAAAACTGTGTGCCAGTGTTCTGTAAGTGATAATAATGGCGAGGTGGGGGCAGTGTTGCCTTCACCAAGTTATTATTTTCATCAAACTTCAAAGGCTGTTATCCTGCTTATCTCCCATTTGTGTTGAGGATATAATTTTATCTATAACTTTCTTTATATTTAGGAAACATGTGCATGAACAGAAAAATTTATACAAAGTTATCTCCCTTAATAATGGGATTCTCTTTTCTGATTGGCTAATGAGGTGGGAATTAACTTTGTACAACTGGCTACCTTTGAAGTAGATCAGAAAAATTTTAATCACGGTTCCATGTTGATGTGCTTATGAATTGGTATGAATATGCTATAGTATGTATGATATATATGAATGGTAACCATAACAACCATAGTAAAGTATTTCACGCTGTACTTTCCCCCCTATAGCTGTAATAGGTTATATTCTATAGTTCATGCACATGACTCCTAAATATAAAGAAAATTATAGATAAAATGATATCCTAAATACAAACAGGAGATAAGGGGGATAACAGCCTTCTAGGTTACCAGTTCGATGGAAATAATGAGTCTGCGAAGTCCATCACCTTCACCTCGTCATTATTTCCATCGACACAGAAAAGACAATCACCTCATCAGCCAATCAGAAAAGAGAATCCCATTAAGGGAGATAAACAGTAATACACTCTCCCCAATGGAGCACTCAGACATAAACAAGACATCTTCTCAGAGTAAAGAAGAGGTACGAGGGATGCAGAAATGGATGATAGAGAGGGGCAGAGAGAAAGAGAGATGCCGATTACCAAAAAAGAAGGAGAGAAGGGGAAAGATAGCAAGAGAGAGAGAGAAAAATAAAGGTAATAGGAAGACTGGCAGACAAAGTGTGGGGGAAGAGAGGAATAGTCAAAGAGAGTCAAAAAGAAAGTGCAGAGTAAGAGAGGTAGAGGAAAAGAAAGGTAGCGAAGTAGAAAGAGATGCAGAGAAAGAACATAGAAAGAATTTGGGGAGAAAGAAAGCCAGAAAAACAACAGAGAAAATGATACAGAGAGAAAGTGAGGCAAGGAAAGAGTAGAGAAAGATGACTAGAATGAAAGAGAGGCTGAATAAAAGAGCAGTGAAAGAGAGGAAGACAGAAAGAGAGAAAAAAAGAACACAGGAAGAAGTGTGAAGAAAAATGAGCAGAGAGACAGAGAGGCATAAAAAGGCCAGAGAAAGAGAGGCAGAGTAGTGAAGGTAGAGAGGAAGCGTGGTAAAGAGCGAGGCTGGTTTGTTGTGAAGAAACTGAGCCGCTGGCGGGTGTGAGTCAGGGTAAATAAATCAATCATCACAACAGCAGGACAGGGAGACACACAGGAAACACTGAAGAACAGAAAGAGGGAAGAGGGAGGGAGGATGTGTGTGTATGTGTGTGTTTGTATGTGTTTGAGAGTGTGTGTGTGTGTGAGAGAGAGAGAGAGAGTGTGTGTGTGAGAGAGAGAGAGAGGAAGAGAGACAGTGAAAGAAAAGAGAGGGAGAGAGAGAGAGAGAGAGAGAGAGAGAGAGAGAGAGAAAGGGAAGAGAGAATCAAAGTACAGGGAGAGAGGGAGGGGAAAAAGAGAAAACAAGTGGAGCATGAGAGAGGGAGAGGAGAGAGAGGGATAGAGAGGAACAGAACTTTACACTGAACATTAATATCCAAAAGAGCTCTTTTACATCAGGGTCTTTTCAAAAACTCCCACATATTACAGTGTTCTGTCATAATACCCACAAGATGTAAAATTTAGAAATATGGCATGATTGAAGTAAAGTAAACTACACTGTTGAGGGAAAGAGAAAGTGTGTGTGTGTTGGTGTGTGTGTGTGTGTGTGTGTGCGTGCGTGCGTCTGTGTGCGTATGCCCAAGTGTTTTTTTTTTTTTTTTGAAAGATGAGGACATATCCTGGTGACACTGCCCCAGGTGTTGAGCCTAATGAAATGTGTCTACTACAAGATGAAGGGAAGTGATTTAAGCATGCTTCCACACAAACACACACACACAGTTTAATTCAAGGCCAGATCAGGGGTCAGGGCTTTTGTGTTTGTATCTAGCTGTTGACAAAGGTCACCAAAGCACAGTCCAGTTGGCTCTCTGGACAAAGACTCTCTCTTTCTCTCTCTCTCTCTCTCTCTGTCTCTCTCCCTCTCTCTCTCTCTCTCTCTCTCTCTCTCTCTCTCTCTCTCTCTCTCTCTCTCTCTCTCTCTCTCTCTCTCTCACACACACACACACACAAACAACTAGTAAGTAAGGACTAATAGCAAAAAATCTGTCAAAAAAAGCTGTCCCTCTGTTTCCAAAATGGTGATCATGAATTAGTGTGTTGAATTGAAATGCTTTTTGCCTTTGGTCTAATGAGTATTCTGGAGGAGGAGGAGGAAGAGGAGGAAGAGAGAAGCCAATGTCAAAGCAGCAAAGCTTTTGTGTCCCTCAGAGCTCCACTCCTCATGGGAGGCCAGATAAAAAAGAAACATCCCCATGGTGGCCATCACAGAGGGAGGGCACAGGAATGAGGAATAGAAGGAGAGAGGAGAAGAGAGCGGAGGGGAGGTGAGGTGAGGGGAAGAGAACAGCTGAGAAGAAGAGAGGAAGCCAGAGAGAGAGAGAGAGAGGGAGAGGAGAGAATGGGTAAGAGAGGAGAGAATGGGGATACAATCAGAGGGGGAAAAGACAGAGGGAGAAGGAGAGATGAGAAAAGAGGGGAGGGAAGGGAAGGGTTGAGATACAGATGAGAATTTGTAAAGGATGAAATGAGGACAAAAAAGAAAGAGAAAAGGGAGGAGAGGGGGGAAGAGAAGAGGAGAAGAGGCTAGCCCATGGGGAGAGGGTGAATGAGCAATCATTAAAGCGGCCCCCTTCCCCCCATCCCCCTTTGTTATCCTTTCCCTTATTTGTAACCTTTTTCACTTCTCTCTTCACCTGCTCCCCCTCTCCTGCCTCTGCTCTTTCCCCCTCTCTGAGATGATCGCCCCCCCTGGGGAGAGAAGAAGTGTTTGGCCCTGCAGAGAGAGAAAAGGCCAAGGACAAGCCTTAGCACAGAAGTGTTTACCTGCCTACACACACATACACACACACACACACACACACACGCACACACACACGCACACACACACACACACACACACACACACACATACACACATGTATCCACTAAAACACACACATAAAGACACACACAATGAAGTTCTCGAACTAATGCACACACACACACAAACACACACACACTCTCTCTTACACACACACACAATTTAGCTTGTTGTAGTGTGTCTCTATGTGTCTAGCGTCTAGCCTAGATGAGTACTGTAATGAGTATGTTTGAATGTGAATGTTAATGTTAATGTTAATGTGTGTGTGAGAGAGCGCTAGAGCATCAATTCCCTATGGACTGACTGATTTAGCAAACAGCCATGCATGCTTTTCTCTCAGGGAGGGTGCCAGTGGAGCAGGGAGAGTAATTAAGAAATTAAACAGTGCTGGCACATTCTCCTAACACCCCTGCAGTGATGGCTGCCCTCACAACTGCTCTCATATCTAACCCAGCAGTGCTAGTAGACTCACACAAGGCCAAAAGTCCTTTCACCTATTGCACCTCTACAATGACAGTATTCTCAACCAAGCCCCTACAGTGGTAGTCTTCCATTCTATTACCCCTGATGATGATGATACTCTGTTCTTATGCCCCCTTCAGGCATGATACTCTCTGTTATTGCCAGTAGAGTGATTTGTTGGGGTAGTGGTGGTGTAGTAGCTAAGGAACCTAGCCACTAGGCCAGCATGGTAGTAGCACCGAAGCTGTAGGTTCAAATCCAGGCTGCCAACATTGTGTCCTTGGGCAAGACACTTAAGCCTGAGTTGTTCTGGGATGTTGCTGATAGTTGACAAATGTATACTGCTAAAAAGTGTTATGCTAAATACACAAATGTAAATGGGTGGTGCTCTGGTCTGCTGCCACCCAATAGTGGAGGATGACATACTCTTCTATTACCCTGCTAAAGTTATGGTACTCTATTCTCTCTATTCTACCCCCCAACACACATACACAAACCTTGTGGTGATGATACTCTCTTGTTTTCTCTACAGTTCTACTGCCCCACGAAGATGATACTCTGACGTAATGCCAGCAGTGTGTGTGTGTGTTTGTTTGCTTTTTTACATGCACACACTGTGTGTATGTATGTATGTATGTATGTATGTATGTATGTATGTATGTATGTATATGTGTGTGTGGTTTGTGTTAGTCCTGTTTATATTATATGTGTGTCTGCAAGCTGTGTGTGTGTGTGTGTGTGTGTGTGTGGGGGGGGGGGGTGTATTTGTAAGCCTTATTCTTCAGGAAGAAAAATCAATGGAAAAATAAATTAAAATGGCTCTCCTGCCTGCCTGCATTCACCCCCTGTTGTTTATCTGGATGCAGAAGAGACAGAGAGTTATGCCCACACACAGAGATCTCTCTCTCTCTCACACACACACACACACACACATGTGCACCCTGTGTATTTCAGTTCTATGGACAGAGGCCTTGGATACACGTCAGCAGTCAACAGAGATTTCAGGACCAAGGACAGGGCTGTAGTTGGGCATACATGTAGCTTTCCACACAAAAGACAGCAATTCAGAGATATTCAGGCAATATCCTTTTCTATCATCAATAAGGAGAGTAGCTGTGTGTGTGTGTATGTGTGTGTGTGGGGGGCAAATGTAAAACCTCTTAAAGGGCACAAAGGCAAAAGAGTGAATGTAAGTTCACATTAACCAGATTAAAGTTTCTACTGCTGAGTGTGTGTGCGGAAGCTTTTCATTTATGCACACAAGGATATCTGTCTTTCCCTCTTTTTCACTCTCTCACACTTCTTTTTCTCTCTTACAAACGCTACTATGCTCTCTCTCTCTCTCTCTCTCTCTCTCTCTCTCTCCTTGAATGAGATTGTGGTGGGACTAAAAAGACAATGGAGGCGAAGAAGAGGTCTGCCGGCAAGGGCTGAATGTCTGTCGGGGGAGATTCACAGATTACATTTTACATTTGGACAAAAGACATCCAGGCTCATTCATTTCATCAATGGATGAAGAGAGAGCAAGATGGAGAGAGAGCTAGAAAAAGAGAGAGAGAGAGCAAGATGGAGAGAGAGCTAGAAAAAGAGAGAGAGAGAGCAAGATGGAGAGAGTAACCTGCAGAAAAAAGAGAGAGAGAGGAGGAGAATAGCACTAAAAATGTGTCACATTGATAAGGCTGTCTCCGTGATAGGGCTGAGGATGCTCCATCTCTGCCTGCCCTGAGCCCTCCAGTGCAACCCTGCAGCTCTCTGCTCTACTGGCCTGGAAGGGGTTGAGCCGAGGCACTGAATGAAACCCGGCCTTCGCCTACCGCCAGCAGGAGACGCAAGGGACATGAGATTGTTTTTAAATCTAAGCAACAGTGAACAGGGGAAAAACAATGTTCTTGTCAATATGGTGACATTTTGGCTGCAAAGGGTAAAGCTCTCTAGGAAAGCATCCCACATTCGCTTGACACTTTTCACATTCTCTTGGAAATGGCTAGCAAATAACAGCAGGAAAGGCAAAATTATTACAGTTCCTCTTGCACATATGCCAGAGTGTGCAGGTGCACTCACACACACGCACACACACACACACACACACACACACACACACTTTCATGCACAGATTCAAAGTACTGGTGTTAATCATTCTGCCAGGAATGAGTGGATGGACATGTCAGTAAAAAATTACCACACACACACACACTGAATGGCATGTAAATGAATGGGCTAAGCAGTTCTTTCCTAACCCAAATCACTTGACCAGAGTTTCACTAGACCCAGAATATCGCTGTCCCTTGAACATCACACCACAACCTGTCACTGACTTTAATGAAGATGGAAAGGGCACAGAATTACATGGGAAAGGTGGAGTTGCATCCCCATCAATATCCAGCGACTGCTAAATTGTCACACACAATTTGAATTCTATCAGTGTACATTAAAAAACATCATTATTTTTGAACATGAGGGCTAAATTGTTTTCTATACTTGTTCCACCATATTTCCAAGACCTGCTGTGAGAGGCTGTAGTAGTCTGTAGCTAAGCTTGTAATTAGTACCAAGGCCATGAACTAAATATGCAATAAGTTTCAATTGTATCTGCTAAGTTGAGAAAAATGGACCTCAGGAGTGATTACACAAACCAAAGTTTCTCAATTGCTGTCCATAGTAATGGCCATAATTACGTCACTTATTATTTCCCCAAACTGTGCATGCATTACAGTTATTTTGTTGGGTTACTGAGACAAGACATGTTTATAATATTTATAATAATATAATAATTGGAAGCATTAAGAAGTCCTCATTAAACTATGATTTCGGTCAGTTTGGTTATTTGTTGTGTGTTTGCAATTGTTATAGATGTTAGAATGGCCTAAAAAGTTTGTCAATTTTTAATGAGCGTTGCTATTATTATGATGACCAAATGACCAGATGACCTAACCATGAGCTGACAGCACACAGTATGCTGGCCCATGTTATCATAACCACCAGCTTCACAGGAAAATGAGATAGACAGGTGGGACCAGGAACATCACATCACAACAACCAAACCTCATTGTATCCCATCATAGTGGACTCATTTCATCTCACTAGAAGCATTTCCAGGGTACACCTGACTGACTGACTCTCTCTCTCTCTCGTTCTCTCTCTCTCTCTCTGTTCTTCACCCCCCCCCCCCCCAAAAAAAAAAAAAAAATCCAAGCCATGACAAATGGGCATACACATTGTTGAAATTTTGAGGTGTTTTTTTTTTAAATCCTGTTAAATATAAGGCAAACATGTCTTACAAGTCAGCTAATATATATGTATATATAGGATAAGAAATTACAACAGAGACAGAGAAAAACATATACACTGATAGAACACACTTTCTTCTTCTTCTCTGTCTGTCTGTCTCTCTTTTAGTCTCTCTCTCTCTTTTTCTCTTCTCCTCTGTCTCCATCACCCCCTCTGTGCATGTTAGAGGATGCAGCAGGAGGGCAGCAGGGAGGCAGAAAGGCAGTGAGGCAGTGAGGGCAGCAGATCCACTCTGGGGTATTAACTCAAACATGGAGGTCTAATGCCAGCGGATAAATGGCTCAGCCGGAGTCTTCCGTCTCTTTCAGGGATGAGGGCCTTCCCCGCCGAGGCCTGGACATATCTTATTAAGCAGCCCACCCGACAGATAGAGAGACAGACAGCACACACACACACACACACACACACACACACACACACACACACACACACACACACACACACACGCACACAAACACACAAACACACACACACACACACACACACATACACGCACACAAACACACAAATACACACACACATACAGTACCTAAAGCAGCTGGGCTACTGTGTGTGTGTGTGTATGCAGTTTGTATGGATGTGGTGATGCCTCAGGGTATATACTGTATATGTGCATGCACGTGTGTATTTTACAGTGTGTGCATGTCCGTTTATTTTCAGTGTGTGTGTGTGACTGTGTGTGTTTGTATAGGTGTGTGTGTGTGTGTGTGTGTGTGTGTGAGTGTGTGTGTTTGTATAGGTGTGTGTGTGTGTGTGTGTTTACACAGAATTTTGTTATCCAAGCCTTTGCCCCTTATCCTCCGCTGTGGCATTTCTCCAGAGCTCAGAAAGCTGCCTTTAGGGAATACGCCCTGAGTCTCTAAGCCTTTACACACACACACACACACACATACACACACACACACACACACACACACACACAGATGCAGAAGTGCCCTCAGGATGTTATATTGCCTTCACCTTGAAGGTGTCAAAAGATCCTGACATTTCAACAACAGCATAAGTAAAGCAAACAGGTCACTCCACTGGCCGGCACATGATGACTATGGCTTAGGCAAACTTCAACTCTCTCCCTCTTTCTCCCTCCCTCTCTTTCTCTCTACCACCTTCCTCTCTATATCACCTTTTCCCTCTCTTTTTTTCCCTCTTCTTCCATCATTCCCAGCCCCTCTATCCTACCATCCCTCCTCACTCTTCAGCTCCCTGTCTCTCTTTCTCACCTCCTCTCCTTATTGCCTTTCATCTCTCTCTGTCAAATTCAAATTTAAATTCAAAGGCTTTATTGACATAACAAAAAACGTTGCACGTGTTGTAAAAGCATATTTAACATAGAGCATATTAAAAGCAGACAAGAAATATATAAGAAAAAAAACATAAATGAAAAGAAAAAGGGATCATAAACACAAAGGAGTTAATAAATAAATAAGAGTAGAGGGACTATTAAAGTCTGTCTCTCTCTGTGTGTCTCTCTCCATCTTCTCTCTCTCTCTCTATCTCTCTCTTATCTCTCACTCTGTCTCCATTTCAGCATTATTATGATGACACTGCCGCCACACGAGGTCATAATAGTGTTTCTCACAGTTTTCATTCCTCTGTTTTTGTCTTTTGTCTTTCCTTTGTTTTTCCACAAACTTTAGTTCAACAGTATCACACACACTTGGCCTTCACCAGTCTGTATGCCACTTGGAAGCCTCACATGGATGTTCCAAACTTGGCTCTCCATCTTTGCTTATTACTGTCATTTTGTTGACAGATGTGTAAGAACTCTGTATGTAATTCTTTCGTTCAATTGTTGCTCATTTGGAATTCATATACATCAGTCTCTGTCTTCTCTTTTCTATTTTTGCATGTTGTCTGATCCTGATCTTTTTTCGGATTCATTCTCATGCTAATGTCCTAGATGAATCACCTCCATTTAGAGATTTAAATCTAACGGTTCTTCCTTTCTTTCTTTCTTTTTTATAGCTATTTGTAGGTTCAGGATGTGTGTGTGTGTTTGTGTGTGTGTGTGTGTTTGTGTGTGTGTGTGTGTGTGTGTGTGTGTGTGTGTGTGTGTGTCTGTGTGCATTTAAATTCTGTAGAAGAACCACACCCGCACCATTCTTTTCTTCCGAGTTGTATTTAAGCCTGAGGCAGTTAGTGGGAATGAGCTGTGACTACTTCCAGCGTAAGGGAATGGACTAGGCCAAGGAGTGGACCACATTAATTATTACTACATCATTAATAGACAAAACACTGGCACAGTACAACATCTGGAGGTCCCTCTGAATTCCCTCTCCAATTTGATGAATACATCAGCTGTCAAGGTCTGTTCACTCTCTAATTTACCAACAGTCTGGCTCTTGTGTCTGAGTACAGGGCCATGGCATACAGTGGCTAATAGCTTATTTCTGTGGAGTGGGACAGGAGGGCCAGCTTGTTGCTGCTTGTCTCCTGGCCTTTGATTGTGAGCAACGTGTTTAGAATGTGTGAAGACACAGTGAGCAGGAGTCCTGTCAAATCAATGAATGTGTGTGTGAGAGAGAGACACAGAGAGTGTGTCTGTGTGTGTGTATTATGTGTACTCCATGACTGGCTGTGTGTGTATGTAGATGAGTGTGTGTGACATGCTACCTGTTCCTGTGAGAGTGCGTATTGTGTGTATGCTGTGTGTGTGTGTGCAGGACTATCTCTGTTGAGGGATAGCCAACAGCATGACCGGAGGGCAGTGTGGTCATCAATAATGTAGGAGGTTGAGAGCGCCAAAGGAAAACAGCCTCTTTAATTAGCAAAGCTTCAGCACAAACACATCAGATTAATCATCAGATTAACTCTGTTTACAGAGCCTCCTGCAGAGGATGGCCATTCTGAAAAACAGAACACTGTCCAAGTGTGTGTATGTGTGTGTATGTGTGTGTGTGTGTGTGTGTGTGTGTGTGTGTGTGTGTGTTTGTTTTTGTGGATGTATTTGTAACCTGCAGTGAATGGGGCAGCTGTTTGTAGGTCATATCAGGAAAAATGGTAGACAAATGACTGGATGATTG
>JAIFZK010000014.1:12655000-12710000 GCA_027481765.1 Tenualosa thibaudeaui
ACACACACACACACAAACACACACACATTCTTGATGTGTTAAAAAAATGTTCATTGTGTTCTGAACATGTAGGTTGTTGACTCCAAGTCTTGTTTTGTCTAAACCACACTTCTAGGATTGCTTTTCCCTGCAATTGTCTTTGTATTTGTTCTTAACAATTTGTGTGCACAGTGCAAGAATAAGCCTTTGAATTACCTTTTACCTAACCACACTCACAGTACATGCTGTGAGTGTGGTTAGGTAAAAGGTAATTCAAGAGACTGTAGGGTAATTGGAAAAGTAGCACTGGTACCTTTTTCTGAGTTAAGCCATCCATCCTTACAGTAACACCATCACCATCTTAACAATAACACCTCCACTACGGGGGCGTGAAGGAGAGGTGGACAAGACTGTAATTAAGCCTCTGGATGTGACAGCAGTGCTGACACTAGGCCACAGATGGAACAGTACAATCACATGTGGCCACTGGAGTACGTATGGACTCATACAGAATTCCCTGCTGCCTGCATTTACCTCCTTAGTTAACTATCATTTCTTATTATTTATTCATCATTTTATAGTTATTATTATTTATGCTTGTCATAGGGATTGTTTTGGTTTTTCTTAGCAGATGCTTTCGTCCAAAAAATATGTCAATAACAATAAACAATATCAATTCAAGTAAACAATTTGTGAGTCATTTAGCCTATAAATAATACTAATTATTGTAATACAGCAAATGATTGTGGAAGAGAGAAGAGAAAGAGAAAGAGAGAGAAGGAGACATATATCTAGATATCTGCACTTCGATTATAATTATGTTTCAAAAACACGCGCATGCACACACGCACTCACACACACCCATACACACATACACAGAACCACACACACACATACATCCACAACACACACACACACACACACACACACACACACACACACTCACTCACTCACTAACTCTTATCTTGGTATTGTTATTCTAGAAAGAGAGAAGATGAGCCATTGCAGTGAGTGTTGGCCAGAATGCTGCTGCTGAAGCTCCCTGCAGCTTAAGCCTGCCTTCTTAATGGGCCTGCATTTGTTTAATTAAACCTAGCTCGTCAAGATAGCTGTCAGTTAGCCAGGGTTCAGCGCTAGTGTGGGGGGGTGTAATTGGGAAAAGAGCCTGAGGTTAGAACATATAGCGCAACTCCCCAGATCCCTGCAGAAAGATGAAATGTGTTTTATGCTGTCCTTCCATCATTCTATGTTATTTAATTATTTATTCATAAAAAAATATGTATTTTTTTTACCTTGCGCCATAGCAACATGGAGCAGTACTTCAATCCAATGTCATTCAGCTTTCAGCTTAGCCTGTGCATGATGAGAAAAAAAGGCCATGGTAAGAAACACATACGCAGATGCTCTCTCTCTTTCTCTCTCTGTCTCTCTTTCTCACCCATACACACACCCATGCACACACACACACACACACACACACACACACACACACACACACACACACACAGTCACACTCACACACACAGAGAGAAATGTACAGCACAGACTGGCAGCAGGAGGGGGCTGAGAGGCTGGTTACACAATCTCTATTCTTAGTGAGTTATTATGTTCCCACCAAAGGGCTTCTACCTTCACAAAGCAGAACAAAACAATGGCACCTTCCTCCTTTTCCCCTCCTTTTCTCCCAAGCAGTCAGTCTGGAGAGTACAGGACTTTTACCGACAGCTGGCTGTTGTCTCGTTAGCCTTTGGGGTTAGGGAGATTGAGAAAGAGAAAGGGAAGGTGATGTTTTGTGTGTGTGTGTGTGTGTGTGTGTGTGTGTGTGTGTGTGTGTGTGTGTGTGTGTGTGTGTGTGTGTGTGTGTGTGTGTGTGTGTGTGTGTGTGTGTGTGTGTGTGTGTGTGTGTGTGTGTGTGTGTGTCTGTCTGTCTGTCTGTGTGTGTGTGTGTGTGTGTGTGTGTTGATGCCTGGTCAAGCCCATTGCAGTTACACTGGATCAGGGTGAGTTTTAGAAATAGAAATATTAAGCACTAGGCATATTAAGCATTTAGTTTAGGAGTTGTGAATGATTTCTGCAGATGCACCAGTGAAGTGCATTCTGTGTGGCCTATGATATTTGCATCTTCTTCTACCTTTCTTTCATTTGAAGTTGGCAGTTATAGCATCATTAACAAGGATATCCTATGATCGTAGAATACATACATTTCACTTAAAATCCTACAAACCTGTACAGATTTTTCACCAGAAAGAGGGTGATAAAGTTGGTTTTAAAAAGTTTCAGATTTAAGTCGTTGGAACCTACAGAAACCCTGTGAGTAATCTGCTGCACTTTCCCCATTCGCTGAGGGAACCAACATCTGTCCCCCAGATGTTTCCTCCTCAGTGAAGGTACTCAACGTCTGTTCTGTTCCACTGATGTTTCTCCACAGGGAGATGGATACAAACAGCTCCTACCAACCCTGTAAATAGAGAAGGAAGTGATATCTCCATAGTGTTCCCCCTACCATTGCCTTTTAGGAACTAGGCAGTACTTATGGTAAAGGGACACACTAACATTTTGGGAAATTAGATAATATGCAGACAACCCCAGAGTTATATAAGAAGATAGATACTAAGTATTTCAGATACTGTATTAAACCGTACAGGCGTCACCCCCAGGGGACTGTCCTAGCTCCAGTCTTATTCACCATGTACACTGCAGACTTTTCATACAACTCAAGCAGATGTCACATCCAAAAATGTTCAGATGACACTTATTGTTGGATGTATCACTGATGAAGAAGAGTGTGAGTCCAGGGAAGTTGTCAAAGACTTCACAGAGTGGTGTGAGGAGGAGAACCACCTCCAGCTCAACACAAGAAAAACTAGGAAGCTGGTGGTGGATTTCCGTCGGTCCAAACAGTCAGTACTTCCTGTGTGTGTCCAAGGGAAGGAGACTGAGAGTCTGCAGTCCTGTAAATATCTGGGTGTGCATGTCAACAAGCTGGACTGGTCAGACAACATCACTGCACTGTACAAGAGGGACCAAAGTCACCTCTATTTATTAAGGAGAATGAAATCCTTCAGAGAACAGGGATCAGTTTGGTCTGAGGTCTTTATGACTCTGCTGTGTGCACTTATTTATTTCTTTATACTGACCTGGTGTAGTAAATAATCTCAGTCTAATCAGTCATGTTAAATGTTGTTTACTGCTGCAATACCTCAATTTCCTCTTGTGGGATCATTAAAGTTTCATTTAATCTAATCTAATCTAATCTAATCTAATCTAATCTAAGAAAGTAATATTTCCAGTGTAAAGTGTACCAATAGCTCTGAGCACCATAACTGGTTTGGGATCAGACTTGTGACCAAATTGTGGCTGGTGTGATACACTATTGCTAGGAAATAGGTTGGCTGAGGGAGTGGTTGAACATTGATCACCCCGTCCTTGTGTGTGTGTGTGTGTGTGTGTGTGTGTGTGTAACTCACCCATTCTTTAAATCTGTGTTTCTCATCAATAAATAAAACCAATAGCTCTCATAACATGACATAACTGTTTTCCCTGGGGAAAGAAAACGAACTCCACTGTTCCTCTGATCATGTTCCCCGTCAGAAAGGAGAACCTTGAACTCCACCGTTCCTCCCATCGTGTTCCCTATCGGAAAACAAAACCTTGAACTCTACTCTTCCACCAGGAGAGGGAATTCCACTACTTAATCATGGCCACTGGTGATCCATCCAGGCCCTGTATGCACATGTCCCATCAGGGGAGTGTGTCTGTGTGTGTGTGTGTGTGTGTGTGTGTGTGTGTGTGTGTGTGTGATGAGGGGTGGGCAGGGTGATGAGGGTGGATCATTCATTTTCTTCACATCATAGCGTAGGTTAATGGGGGCATAGAACACACTGAATGCCCCCCACCCCACCCGCACCCAGCGCATGCACACACACACACACACACACACACACACAGACACACACACACACACACACACACACACACACACACACACTTCAGATGGCTTATGTATGCTCTTGTATTCAAAATGTGAGTGCAATCAGCAGGAACAGCTGAGAGCAGGCCAGGAGGTTGCTGGTTAGCTGTAATCACACACACACACAACACACACACACACACACACACACACACACACACACACAGGGAGGAGCCAGTTAGCTGTAATCACTTAGTGATGAACATGAAAAGCATCAGTTCCACCCTGATGCACTAATGCACAAGCCATGTTGTCCCCATAATGAGGAGGATCCACCCAGGAATGCTCCTCTTCTCTTTCCTTCTCCTCCTCACTCCTGCACCTCCTCTTCCTTTCCCCTCTACTTCACCTCCTCTTCACTTCTCTTTATTGGTCCATCTGTTTCTCTTTCTCCTCTTCCTCTTCATTCTCCTCTTCCTCACTCATGCATCTGTTTCTCCTTCTGCTTCACCTCCTCCTTCTCACCTCTCTTCAATGGTTCTCCTGCCTCACTCCTCACTAGATACTCCTCTGCCTCCTAATGTATCTGAGTACTCCCTGCTGGTGCTAGCATGTTAACCTTGGAGTCTTTGTATGCTCCTGCTCCACAACTGGTTGAGACTATGATCCATCAGACCCATTTCATCTCTCGTCATCCACTTTGAACCAAACAAGCACACACACACACACACACACACACACACGCAAACAGGGAGGAGCTGATGAACTGTAATCACACGCGCACACACACACACACACACACACACACACACACACACACACACAAACACACACACAAGCACATACACACATACACACACATACAGTTGCACAACCTACTCTCCACATCTATTATTGTTTAGTGTAGGTTCATTTCATACCCGCAGCATCTGTACCACATGATTCGATGTGTTGCAAATAGACAAACGCAATGCTCCATTTAGCATCCAGCATTGCATTGCACTGAATGCCTGCTACTGCTGCTGCTGCAGGGAATGGCCGCTGTGACTAATCACAAACTGGGCTTATGGACAAGTTGTAATGGCATTAGCTGAGGCAATGGGGTCTGAAGGGTTAATTTACTGCAGGTTTCTTCTTGTTTACAGCAAATGCATTGAGGCCTCACTGATAGACCAGTCCACTTTGTGTCGTCTTGCCTAATGGAAAACAAAGGCTATTATGTGCATGAGAAATGTGCAATGAATATGCAACAACACCCTCACCTAGAAGTCACAATTAAGGCTTGTTACTGTTTTTATTTGCCAAACTTTTTTACGCTTCTATAAGTGATGCACACTAATGAGACCACTCTCCAGTTTCCAGAGCTTAGATGATGTTATTGGGTGTGTTAGATATGTATAGGCAGACTGAATGCTGCAGTGGCAGTTAGAGAGGGGTTATCTCTTCCTTCAGGGTTTATGTAGGGTAAGACTGTACAACACACTTGGAGAAAAAATTAGATTTTGAATTTGCGAAACAATAGCAAACTGTAACTCAATTGGCTACAGAAAATGAAACTTCCTTGCTGTTGTCAGTTAAGCGTTACTTCCTGCTCAACAGCACTTGGTGACCTTAAGCAAGAGGGATATGGTTTGATTTACCCTAGACTTCTGTTAAGTGTGCATGAAAACCTAGTGCCTGCAAGTTGGTATTGATCAGTATACTCACCAGAGATGAAACGCTAGCGCCATCTCTCCGGCTTCATTGAAGGACAACACCCTCCCTCCCCCCAAAAAAGGCATGGACATGGGTGTGGGGAAGAACATGTCTGGATCATTACAAATTCTGTGTGAAGGCCACTGAGGAGATCTGATCTGCTCATGCAAAAATAAAACACGCCCAGAATATTTGTGAAATCTGGAGCTCTCAAAAATATTAGAGTTGAAATCAAGGCTGTGTGTGTGTGTGTCAGTGGTAAGATACGCAGATAGTGTTTCAGTATGATAGCCTTATCATATTCCTTATCATTTTTGGAGCAACTATTACACTGTAATTAAACAGGCCACAATGTATTTTACAGACCTTATTCCATGTAATTTCTATGAAAGTACATTGGTATTTACCAGGTAATTACTAATCAATACTTGATCTTACCATTTCATTTTAATCATTGCCATCAAATCCCATCTTCACAACAAAGCAATGTCTTGTTATTACTATTTTGTTATTGACTTATTACTGCATCAAATAGTGGGCTATTGTTTAGAATTAACAAAAATTTGTCAGTAATTATTCAACTTTTCAGTTGTCACCATGAATTTACCAATCTTATACCACAAATTATCCTCTTTCTTGTAAAGAAAGGTGTTACCCTTTACTCTTTGGTCTAGTAATTACTGAGTTATATACCTTTGGTGCAGTGTGTGTGTAATGTGTGTTACTACTACTCTACTGTCAAACTGTGCATTTATCTCTCTCTCTTTCTCTCTTTTGTGTGTGTGTCTACCTGAGACATCTAATAGTGTGTGTTGGTTGGTTCATACCATGCACATACCATTCATGCCCATTTGGGAGAGCTAGAACTTAGACCAACTTAGACCTATTAATCCTGTGTGCATGCATTATGTGTGTTTGTGTGTGTGTTTACATGTGGGTGCCTGAAGTGCCAGATAGACATGGCCCACCAAGGTATGTATGTGTCTTAATTAAAGCTCCTCCTTAGGGGAGATTTCTAAGTGGCCTACTTCCTGATAGAGCCTTGGGTAACCGTCTCACCACAGGACCTGATTGGCCCAAACACCCCAGAGCCCGCCCTCAGCACACCAGAAACAGATTGGCTCTGATGTCCTGTAGAGGAAGATGAAACTTCTGATGTTGCCCTGGTGACCAGAGCTGATGCTTCAGGCTATGCTGACGGACGTTAACAGAAGTTAATCAACAGGAATCCCTTTATTTACCTTCAATTTCAACCTTAAATTGCCTCCTGGGGATGGACTGTGTATGTGTGTGTGTATGGGAACGGTGATATTTCTCATGAATAACGCAGTGTTTGGGAGAGGGGGCAGACCCCTAATCCACGTGTGTAATAATACCACCGGGAGGATAAAGAGGAGGAAGAGGAGGAGAAGAGAAGAGATGAAGAGAGGTGTCAGGAAAGCACTTGTGTACCATGGCACCTCAATCCCCTCTAATGAAGACACAGCCAAGTTCATAATGACTTCAGTCTGTCTATCATGGTATCCACGAACACCTGCCTATGCAAATGGTGAGATGCACACACACACACATGCACACACACACACACACATGTACTGATACACACACAGCCTCAAGCCACCCCCTGATGTGATGCAGAGTGATTTCACTTCAAGCTGGACTAGAGCCATGTTCTTCGAATGTGGATTAGCAACTGAGCTTGATTACGTTAGTCAGAAATCTTTAAATCTTCTATAGAAGCTACAATCAAAAGCAATAGGCCTGTGTGCTCCAACCTGCTTACAGTCAGAGAAACCTTTCAATAATGCAAATAGGATTAGAATGCTTGTCTTTAACCAGTAGGACACCTTTACAGTGACATTGGACACACACTGTGTGTGTGCGTGTGTATGTGTGTGTATGTGTGTGAGTGTGTGTGTGTGTGTGTGTGTGTGTGTGTGTGTGTGTGTGTGTGTGTGTGTTGTGGGTATTGGGCAGGGCTGGTTACAGGCTGGATGCAGAGCAGGAGGCCACAGATCAAACACCGACAGCTACAGTAATCTGCCTCTGGCCTAGCAGTGTCCTGGCATTGGAGCAGTATGTACACACACACACACACACACACACACACACACACACACACATTAATTTATACCAAACTCATATACACACTACACATACGTTGAATACAGAATACACACGTACATTAAGTGTGCATGTGTGTGTGTTGTGAGTGGTTACACTGCTGTGGGAAGTGTGCCACCCTGAGCTGGATTAGACCTAACAGGATCCTCCCATGGGTGAAGGATGTGTGTGTGTATGTGTGTTTGTGTTTGTCTGTGTGTGTGTTTGTGTGTTTGTCTGTGTGTGTGTGTGTGTGTGTGTGTTTGTGTGTTTGTCTGTGTGTGTGTGTGTGTGTGTGTGTGAATCGCTGAGGGGGTTGGGGGGTATTACATTAATTACAACCTTCAGAAAGTGGGACACTGTGTGGTTCACACAGGAGTGCCTTTGTATGTGTGTGAGAGATCGAGAGAGAAAAAAAATCTGGATTTCACGTATTTCCTGCTCTTAATCTCTCTCTCTCTCTCCATCTCTCTCTCTTTTCCCTCCCTGCTCTCTCTCTCTCTCTCTTTGTTTTATCATGTTGAGTAGCCTAGAGGTTAGGACCGAATGAGTGTTCTGGGAGGGGGGGTTGTAGGCAGGCTGAATCTATATCTCCTTGCTGCCCCTCCCACACGGGTCCCTAGACACACACACACACACACACACACACACACACACGCACACACACACACACACACACACACTGCTTTCTAGTTTTGCCCACTGCCTCATGATGCTTCTCGGATGCTTCTTCTTCTCCTGTCAGCTGTGCTCCTCTCCTTGACTTGTCTTATCTCTCTCTTTCTCTCTCTGTAAAAGGTGACTGTAAAGAGCTGTTTCTCACTTCATTTTTGAGTCAATTTTAGCATTTTCTTAAACAAAATGTAATTGTTTTAAATAAAGGCTTTTAGAAGTCAAACTCTCTCTCTCTTCATCTCATTGACATCCTCATCCCATCCGGTCCACCGCTCCCCATCCTCGCCCCTGGCTGTCTCTTTATAGGGATAAGATATAAGGGATAAATGGTTGTTTAAGACTGTAGACACTGGTATCAGTGTGCTGGTTAGTGCTGTCAGGGTTAATCTGTGCCCCCGGAGCAGACTGAGGCCACTGACTAGGGTTTGTTTTTGCGTGTGTGTGTGTGTGTGTGTGTGTGTTGGCCCTGAGGGGGATCAGGCTGTGGAGCCAATGGTGCAGGTCACAACCTCTGTGTGTTTGTCTTTGTGTGTCAGTGAATGAGTGTGTTTATGTGTATGTGTGTGTGTAAGTGTGGATCTAAAGAGGCAGCACAGAGCTGGGAGTCACAACCTCTGCTTGTGGATGCTCCAAAAGCTGATGACACAATGCAGGATAAGCTGAGGACACAAAGCAGTCCATACACCCACTAATGTGTACAATAATCCATTCTATACGTCCCATAAATGTGAATCTATATGTGATTGTTTTCAGGTTCATTGATGTGAGACTTTGTGATGTGAGTCTTTTTTTTCTTTATAACAAAGGTTTTATTTATTATTTTTAAACCATGCTCCTCATCAATAAAGAGAACTAATAACTCTCTGTTATATAGGCTTACTGTGTTTTCCATATGGAAAGAAAAACAAAGAACTCCACTGTTCCTCTGGCAATATTCCCCTTCACAAAATGGGAACCTTAAACTTCCCCACTCCTCTGATCATGTTCCCCGTCAAAAAGAAGAACCTGGAACTCTTGAACCTGGAATTCCACCATTTAATTCCACCATTTAACTCTTGTTTCTGAAAATGAAAATAATGGTCATTCTAAATAACGCATCACAATAGAAAATTTGATCAAGCAGTAGCATAAAGTTATTTATCCATTTACCCACTGTTTTTGAAAATGACCTCTGAGTTGGAAATTCCAGATTTGCTTTTACAAGATTCAGGGTGTGTAGTGGGTAAATGGAGAGTTTCAAACTGATGATGTGTGGTTGCCATGACACTGATATAAGTTAGTGTTCCAGATGCCACCACCAACAAGGAACTCAGTATTTCAGTGTGCACACAAAGCCTTCGAAAGATATGTAAATTATGTAGAAATTATGTGGACAGAGAGGATTTTGATTGCAGATATGTATATTTATATTTACCCGGCATAATGTGCACAGGGCCTAAGGCTTTATGAGAGTAATCTAATAGTTATCCCTTCTATGTGTAACATAAATATGAATATGTGTATCCATCTCATAAAACTATATTGTCATGAACACATCTACTGTACTCCTCCTGTAGGTATGAATGTAGTGGAGGTACACAGTCCATTATATATGTACATTGACCATTTACATACAATTATAAAGTGTAAATAAAGTATTTATAACATACATACGAATGTGTATTAATATAATAACTAATAACTATGATTGTAAATGACAAAAGGTTTTAAAATTTAAAGATTTTGGGGGAATTTACTAATAACTAATGCATCATAGCACACAGTTATTATGAAAGTGCCAGAAAAAGCTGGTGATAGCTGGGTATTTATATTTGTATGTTTGTATTTGTATTTATAAGTCTAGTTAAAGTAAAGTTTGAAAGTAGACATCCTGTCTCATAAGCTCGGTTGTGCAGGGCCATTGTGCCCACTAGAGCTAGATGGGCATCTTTGAAAAGTCTCTAAATATGACATATGACACAGGACAATAGCATAGTTTTAAAATTCATATACAAATAGACATTATACATTTGTAAACTCTCACTACCTACTTCCAAAACCCAAAATTGTTGGCTTCTGTAAAAGTCCTTACATGTTTGAGCTGTTTAGCTAAGCTGGTTACTGAAGTGTGTCTAGGGATGATGGCATCAGGAGTATCCTGCTGTTCTATTCTCTCAGTAAGGGGCCTTCTGAGGTTGCCAGTCAAGAGGGCTGCAGACACAGGAATGCCCACTTGTCATAAGTTTCAGCCTGCTCCAAACTCCTGCTTCTTTCAGAAGTGCTGCCCAATCTTTGTGCATGTTTTATAAGTGGCTGAATCATTGATGCCACAGAACTGGTACCATTACTTCCTTGCACACACACACAAACACACACACACACACACACACACGCACACACCTACAAACACACGCACAGACACACACACACACACACAAAGACACGTACATATACACACATCTCTGTAAAGCATCCGGCACTCTCTCTCTGTCTCTTTTTTTTTCTCTCTCTCTCTCTCTCTCACACACACACACTCATACACAAAAACACACTCCACCTCTCTGTGAAATGTCTAAACACACACACTCTTTCTCTCTGTGAAGTGTCTGACATCTGTCTCTGAACATTCTGTTCCAGTGCTTTAAGATCCTCCACAGGGACCATGAGGAGGCAATATGGGTAGCAGACCTGAGGAGAACCAACCTCACACGCACACACACACACACAAACACATATATGCACACAAGCACATATCATACAGGTGCACACATGTACACAAACACACGTACACACACACACACACACACACACACACACACACACACACATTCAACACACACATGTAACACATTGCTCACATACAGTGTTCACATATGTACGACTCTCTCTCTCCCTCTCTCTCTCTCTCTCACACACACACACAGACATACATTAACACACACAAACACATTGCTCACATACAGTGTTCACATACACTAAAGAACATTGACAATGTGTATGTACGACTCTCTCTCTCCCTCTCTCTCTCTCTCTCTCTCACACACACACACACACACACACAGTGTCCAGTGCTATGGGCTGGACTCCAAATAGAGTACGTCTTTGTCCAGCTGATGCTTTTTAGTTCTGAATGAAGAGAGGAGAGCTTACTGTAATCTCTCTCTGTTTGTTTCTCTGTCTGTCTGTATATCTGTGAATGACTTTGTGTTTGTGTGTGTGTGTGTGTGTGTGTGTGTGTGTGTGTGTGTGTGTGTGTTGTAGGGCACCTCTAATCATTAGTGTGGGTCCATTAGGTCAGTAATGATGGCAAGCCAAGGGGAGGGATTATGGTCTGCCAGCAGAGATGGTGAACCACAGCAGCCCTGGCTGCTGTTCAAACCTCCCCTGGCCCATTCAATAAGAGCAGCTTTGGCCTCAAGGGACCACTGGAGGAGGACACACACACATACACACACACACACACACACACAAACACTCCCTGCAGAAACATTGGCCTGCACCATAGCAGTCTACAGGGCTGGTGGAAGGGCAGCATGCAGGGCTGGGCAAACTGTGCAGTTTCACTGGGCTCCAGACCACAAGGGCTGCTATGGCCAGCTTTTTAATAAATTGATTGATTAATTGACACAAGTAGAGTGCTATTAGTTTTAATAGCATCCATGAACGTCTGATGGTGATCAGCAATGTCAAGCGGTCCGTCAAGACGATTGATTCACACAGGATTTTTCCTTTAACTAGGCTAAAGTTCCACATCATCTTCATTGTAAATGTCCATTCATAAAAACTCCAATACCTTACCAGCTACATTTGAGTTGTCAGTCAAGCAGCACTCTTATGAATGGACATATTAATGTGCCCATGTTTTGCCATTGTTGGCATACGGTGACAACTGACCATAGATACGAGAAATACAATCATGAAGACGAACCAAAAGAGAAATCTGAGACATTTACTGTTCCCTCCACCTCTGCTATAATCACAGGTTAGCTGCATGTTCCACTCACAGTGTGACTGTGTTACTTGTATAGTTTGATTATGTATTTTGTCTTTGCAGAATCTAGATGAGTTGAGTCATAAAGCTATCAATAAGCTTGTCCTAATGCATGAGCATGATATTTAATTAGGTGATAAACATCTAAACACTAAAATTTTTTTAAAGTTTTGCATTGCGTTATTCAAATATTAAATCATTGCCTTTGTGCAAGTGACTTCAGTGGTAACTCTTCTGGACAAAATAAACTCATTACAAGGGCAATAGCAATACTGTCAACAGAGCTGATATCCAATAATAACATGTTGCTGTTACTATGGTCATTGCGGGGCCAACCATGGAGCCATGGATTTTCAAAACCATTGTAAGACCTTTGGTCAAACAGAGCATCCTCAAATTCAACTACATAAACTTTCTTTGATATTTTATTGAGTCGAAGTACAAATAAATTATAGCCATAGGCTACCACTGAAACTTTAATGTGGACAAATGAAAAAATCTCGTTCAATATTATTCTCAGAGTCAACAGGTTATAGAAAAGCTCAAAAACATGACAGAGTTAACGTTTGGTTCAAGCAGCCTTTTGCGCTCTCTCTGCCCCTGTGTCACACACACACACACACACACAAACACACACACACACACACATTACACACTACACACTACCAGGAGTGCTGCTAGAAATGTTTGGCCCTTTGACAGAAAATAATTTTGGGTCCCCCAAATGTTGATTACATTAATATGTTCTCTGGGGCCCCTTGTCAGTGGCCCTGAGAATCATCTCAACTTGCTCCCACTACCACAAACCCCTTCCCCTGCATGTTCTTGTTCTTGTTCTTACAAACACAATGAGAGAGAAAGAGACAGAGAGAGAGAAAGAGAAAGAGAGAGAGAGACAAAGAGGCCTTGACTGCAGTGTGAAGTTTTGGTGGCTCTGCGAGATGTTGACCTGAACTCTGAGGTCCTTACCATTCCTTCAGGCAATGCAGGAAAGCAACGAGGAAAAAAAACTCCTTACTCCTCACCCTCAGCTAAACTCTTAGAAAAAGCCCAGCAAAAACCAATTTAAGCAGAGTGCTTCTGGGGGAGTGGAGCCAAAGTTTGGATTAGTTGTCACTCCACACACACACACACACACACATGCACACTACTTCAGTCACACACATAGATTCACGCGCCAACACACACACACACGCGCGCGCGCACACACACACACACACACACACACACACATCCAGTGTGAGAAGGCCAGTGCAGGGAGCCATTACTGGGTTACACTGCAGCTTGGACTGAGTCCTGTGTTTATTGCAGGAGAAAGAGTGAAGGAATGGGAGGAATGCTTCTGAAGGTCACCTGTCACAACACACGCACCAGACACAAACACAGAGCTACAGAGTGGGAGAAAAATCGAGGCTAAATTTCGCTAAATCCTGGGGCATTGCTTCCAGGTTGCATCTTCCCTAACTGTGTGTGTGTGTGTGTGTGTGTGTGAAAGATGATGTATGCTAGAGAGAGAGCCAAGTTGGGAACCCTGAATGCACACGTGTCTGTAAGGTGTGTGTGTGTGTATCAGATGGAAAGGGAAAAGAATGACATTTTCTTGACATCACCACTTCACACATGTGAGTAACATGCAGAAGACTCCATTAATCTCATGCAAGAGCTCCCTATTCTGTTTCTCAGGCAAACAAGGAAACAACAGTCCTCGAGGTACCTCTGTGCAGTGGTAGCTGGGTTGATGAGAAGATGTTTCCATTTGAAGTAGATGAGAATGACTAGCATAAATAAGTCACCCCATCTGATGGCTGTGTTTGTGTGTGTGTATGTGTGTGTGTGTGTGTGTGTGCAAGACTAGCGTTGGCGGCTGTGGGGTGAGTAGGTGATGGGGGGTTAACGATTGACCGAACACACACAGGGCCTTTGAATGCTTAATTATATAGGCTTCTAATCTGGAGGCAGAAGAGATGGGGCCCAGAGCGCCACCCATGAATGTGTCGCTCCCTTACCCTCTCCATATGTGCATGTGAGTGTGTGATGGGAAATCAATCCTGCATTGTTTTGGACTTGTTTGGGCTTTTCTCCCTGCTCCACTCCCAGGTGCCTGTTTGAAGCATTTTATTTATTGATTTTGTTTTGTGCTGTTATTTTTTGTACCCTGCTTTTGTGTTGACTGGATGGTTTTGTAAAACTCCCCAGGGGAAAGACACAAGATGCTTTAATATTCTTCAAACAAAGAGAGAGAGAGAGAGAGAGAGAGAGAGAGACTCAAACTCCAGTAAGTATGTAGGAGACAGCTTTCAGCACTCAAAGTTGTTGTGGCTGTTTTGAAAAACATTTTTTTCTTTTTTTTTTAAACAAAATTCTTAAATGTCACATTTCAGCATAATCTGCTCAGTACCCAGTCGAAAGAGGGATGAGGCGAAGCATCCTGCTGGTGGCTCATGCAAAGAATACATTAGACCACCACAGCTGGGACAAACTGCCAACTGAGCTCAAAAACTTTCCGTTTTCAAGACCTACGCCTGAGGATCTGAGCGAGAAAGATCAATGACACTGACATTCAATGACACTCGCTGATACTCAATCAACACTCACTGGCACTCAATCAAATGTTGATCTTACTGGCTGCAGAGTTCAGTTAAGGGCCTGACTATTTTAAAAGAGCTTTTGGAGGTTGTCCCAACAGTGGAGGGCACTTTTGGTCAGTGAACATGGCACATGTGTCAAAGGTTTTTGAGTGTGTGCCACTAATGTCAAAGGTTTTTGGAATGGTTCCACTCACGTAAAGGTTCTTATTGGGATGATTCCATTAGTGTAAAAGGTCCCTGGGGTGGTTTTACCTGCACAGGAAGTCTCATTAGGATGGTTCCCCTTGTGTAAAAGGGATTTAAAGACACTTTAAAAGGCTCACACAGGATTTTAGATTTCGTATCATTGAGAAACTTCTCCTGCTTTAAGGCCTCTCCTAACGGCAAATTGGAAGACTTTCCCCCTATAAAAAAGTTTTTTTTTTTTGGTACATTTTTGCAAGGCGATTTTTTTCTTTTGGTTTTTAGTGCGATGGGTTATTGGGATGGTGTAAAATGGCAGTGATAGGGACTGGCCCAGCGCTCGGCCGCTCGCTGCACTGCAGAGATGGATGATCTGGGAGCCTCTGGGCAGCTCCAGCAGGGCTTTAATTAAATAAGAGAGGTCAGGCGAGGGGCTAATACAAAATCAATACCTGGGGAGAAAATGGCAGCCTGCTCCAGCTTCTACCCCCCATCTCTACTCCTTTCCTGTCTTCAACTTTCCTCTCCTCTCCACATTATGCAACCATGCTTCCTCCTCTCTTCTTCTCTCAACCCTACTCCTCTCTCCTCTACTCCTCTATTCTCAACCCCACCCCTCTCTCCTCTAGTCCCGTCTCCTCTCAACTCCACTCAACTCTCCTCTCTTTTCTACTCCTCTTGTCTCAACCCCACTCCTCTCTCCTCTTTACTTGTCTCTTCATTCCACTCCACTCCTTTCCACTGCTACTGGGATGCACGCTATGATTGATGAACACAGTTTTTGTAATGAAGGAAATTTGCTACCACATCTGAAAATAGTCCCTGAAAATAGTCTGAAATGTTCTTGATTATTATGCCGGGATATAAGTATAGTTCGAGATAGAGTATTGTTCCATGTCATATCAACCTAGAAAATTGCCACGCCAATCTCCCTTGTCCTTCTCCTCTTCTGTCTTATTATATGCTGTAAAAACAAAAGCAATAGCTTAATATCTGAATCAGATAAGTTCATAACATTCTTCAAGGTTATGCCTTATACAAGGTACCTTCGTTTTGCCCAGTTTTGAAGGAAGCATAGATGAATCCTTCATGCTGCCTTCAATGTCCAACATTCTATAGAATTATGTCGTCAGCTGTCGGTATCCTGGCAACAGCGCCTTAACAATATAATAAACAAATTCTAATTAGCTTATCTAAAACAAAGTTTTTAGCCAGTGCCTTGATGCCTTCTACGACAGGTAATTTGTCGACAGCAAGAAAGCAGGTCACTACCCCTTCACGTTTCAGACACAGCCTCCATCACATCAAACAGCCATTTGAACACAAACTAAAGAAAAGGGTCAATTTGGAATGGAATGGGAACAGCTATGATGCTACTAAGCAAATACTAAGTCTTGAAATGGTCTCCCCTTCCTCTCTCCTGTCTTTTACACTCTCCTCAGATGTCTCAACTCAGCCTCCCCTGTCCCCTGTTCTCCCCTTCTTTCTGGTCCCCTTTCCTGTCTTCTACTTTCCTCTCCCCTCTCCTCACTTCTCCTCTCCCATCTTCCACTCCACTCTTCTCTCCTCTCTTTTCACATTCTCCTCACCTACTCTCTTCTCTCCTTCCCTCTCCTCTTCCATATTCCTCTAGTGCCTTCCACTGTCTTCAAATATCACCCCCCTCTTTTCTTCTCCTCCCGCTCGCCTCTTTCTCCTCCCTCCATCCTCAGCTCCAGTCTTCTCCCTCGGCACTTGTGAGGGTGGTGGGGGGTGGGCGTCAGTGAGCTTCATATTTCACAGACTGAAGTTCATTTCCTCTGTGTCACTCAGGCTGAAATATGCAGTAAGTGTATAGGCCACATTGCCACATTTTGCCTTCTCCTAGATATAATCCACACTGAGAGCAGCGGTGGGGCCGGAGCCAGTGAAGCCAAATGGTCCTTCGCTTGCTTAGATGGACTGATGCAATGCACCACAGAGAGGCCAACTGCAGGAAGAGAAAAAGTAATAAAATACCAAAGAGAGACAGTCTTAGGAGGAGGATATCCATACCCATTTTCATATGTGTGTACAAGTTATCAATGCAAAGGAGTGAGTGGTATGGAAACAGTAGAAACCTGCCTGGTGTCACAGGTATGCTGAATGTGAGAACAAGAATATATGAAAGGGATAATGCATTGACCACTGGTCATTATCGAAAAATACTGTCATTAAAGGGGAGAATGGATGAATGGAGTACTGTACTGTGATGTCTGATGTTAAAATAGAATGTATTAAATTTAAATTTATTAAAAACAACATCAAGTGCAATGTTTTATTTAGGCAGTGTATTGAAATGGTCCTTTTGGCTAAAGTCTGCCCTCTTTGTCAACCACAATTAAACTACAATGGTTTTGTGCAATTTGACATCACGTAGGCTTTGTTCTAATTCACCCATGTTGTATTGATTTAGTGATTCTGAAGCAAGAATTGTATCTTCATTATTCCCAGCTCCCATACCTTGATAGATACCTTGCGTGAATAAGGGGTGGCACTTCCGTTTCAGTCATTTTACAATGATTACATGACTAGCCGTTAATTAATAATTAATAAAATTAAAATAATTAATAAAACATCCCCTGCTTCGTGCAAAAATATGGACAAATTACTGGATGGGACACGTGAAACATTTCACACGTCTCTTTCTCCATCTTTAAAGTAGGGTATAAATGGGCCTTAACTGGTGCCTGTGTGTAATATTGAATCCAAGTGAGGAAGTAACGTAAATTTACGTAATGTTACACTACTGCCATCACAAATTAGCAGCTAAACTACTTCCAGCTAACAAAACAATTTATTTGACAAAGGAGTAGCTTTTTGTGTGACGATTCAGTTCAGAATTAATTTTTATATTGCATGTAAGTTACAAAATTAAATGCCATTCATGGACCATACCTGTTGGGCTCATAAGACATTAGTTTACAAGCAAGTTGCTAGCATTATACTGGTTAGCAAACACAGTATATCAAATGCAATGTTACTCATTCCCAAGTGCATGACTTCTCCCTCTATTTAGAATATAGGCCTAATGCTACAGTATTCATCAGTTAATAAATAGGAATAATTTGTCATAGTTTAATAATCAAGCAGAACATGTAATACCAAGCCAGGTGTGATGTTGGCATGTTAGCTCCTTGATTCATTGCTCTGTTGAGCCATGAAAAATAAAGCAGGCAATGTTATTTAACTCTTGTTGATTATTTATTTCACAGCAAAAAATGCCTTCAAAAATAAGAGAAAAGTACACTCTTTTTGGGAAAAATGACTTACTTCAAGCAAAATCTGCCAATACAGCAAGAAAATTGCACTTACTATGATTTCTTGAAACAAGTGAAAGTCTCGATTTAAGAAATTAAAAACAAATGTGCTTGAATCTAGAACAATGATGCTAAATTTGAAGTCAAGCCCAAGAGTTCTCTCATCCAGTTCCTGACCAAACACTGTTGTTTAGCTTCTGAACTGTGTTGCTTACCTCAGTGCACCACTGTCACTACAGCTAACCATGTAGATAAAATACTATATGTCTCTGTGGTAACTTTTTTGAAGCCTCAAAGAAATTCTAGCACAAATTGTTTCCAATGTTTCAGAGTTTCACAAACTAATTTCAAAATCAAGTTTCATGTCTGCAAGTCATGCGATCTAGACCCACCAATAGTTCAAAGTTGGAGTTGCATCCATGAATGTAACTTTTGAACTATATGCCCAAATTCTAAGAATGAGTTTCCAACACTGAATTTTATTGAAAGTGAAACAAATTTTCACAGGTGACAAACTTAGTCTGTTCTTCATAAAATGGTAAGGGTCTTTCCAACCAAATGACATAAAGGTTACCTAACGATGTTTCAGTTTTCCACAGTGTTCAACTGAGACAGCTAATCAGAATTGACAGCAAGGCCATCAGATGGTATCTGAGCTTAACTCTCAGCAACAAATTGATGATCAGATCCAAACCAAGTGTCCTACTTTGTCTCCAGACCTGTTTGTGAGAAAAAAGTTTAGAAATAATTTGCATCATCTTGCATAATAACTGTTCACGCTTTTGCACTGACAATGCAAGTGCTCCTCCTAATCATTGGCTACTGTGGAGAACCCCCAAGGATGATCCATAGACATTTGTCTTATGATGGCAATATTGGATTTTCTCAAAATGCTTAGGTTTTCACAGGCCAAACATTTTGTCCATTCATCATGAAAATTGGCATACGTAATGTCCAGACCAAGCCTCATAAAAGCTACTTATTGCCATGTTGGAACCTTTAATGCAATACAGCAACTCAAACCATCGTCACAAAACATCATGTGAGGTCATAAGGAAAATCTGTGACTGATTGCCACAAAACATAGTGTCACATTGGCATTGACCAAATAAACATGATGTGCCTATAGCTACACTGTCCAATTATGATGCTTGGCCTCCAGATTGCTGCTTACAGACACGTTAAAGTCATTATCAAGTGCCACTGTCTTGCTGCAGAGACAAATCATTTTGTTTAAAATCACCAATAGTGATTATGTTAATGAATTTGATTTGACTTTGAATATAGGCTTCAAGACAAAATATACTAAAACAAGCCAAATAATTCTGCCTCATTAAGTAAATTAATCTTTAAATTGGGATAACAAGAAAAATATTCTGAATTCCGGGGAATTACACTAGTAAAGATTTTCATGTTTTTGTAGTGTGTGAGTCAAAATTATAGGGGGACTGTAACATTCCTTAGCAGATACTTAGATGGAGCAGTTTAAATAAGTCTGTATTTTCTAGGAAGCGGGGTAAATAATTCCATAGAAGTGCTGCGTTTGGCGACTACAACCAATTCACTGGAAGTTCCACCTCTTTTTGTTATTACTGTAGCAGCCCCCAGGAATAAGGTGTATAAAATGCAGGTCATTTAACCATCTCTGCTATCACTTTCAATAGAAATTCCATTGCTACTTGCAGACTGATGTGAAGGAGTGAACCATGAGCACAAACTCATAGCCACTTACTGACTGCATTAAGGATTTGCAGCGGTCTGACCTTCATTTGATTCAAAGTCAATAAAACTTTTTTGTAGCATTCTGGGGAGCCTTATAATAAATTGTTGTGTATGTTTGTCACTCAATCCCTTCCTCTGCTTGAGTCCAAGAGAAAATCTTTAAAGTTGTTCAGTCTATGCAGTTAGCTGGTAAACACAATGCCTTTGCAAAAGTGATGTCAGCAAATAATCATCACAGCTGGTCAGTGTGGTCAACAAACAAACAGAGAGAGAGAGAGAGAGAGAGAGAGAGAGAGAGAAATCATCATACAGAATGATTATTTCATATGACAAACAGCTCAGGAAAAAAAAAAATCTTTTCCCTCCCACGACCACCCGGGGGAACTTTCTAGATACAATGATTGTGTGTGTGTGTGTGTGTATGAGGCTCAGAGGACAGCTTTGACTGTGGCAGGTTCCTGAAGGCGCTCTGAATGATGTCTTTGTGTAAAGATACACCTGGAGACTGTGTGTGTGTGTGTGTGTTCCAATGAGAGAAAGGTGAGTGCTGACAGCAGCACAGTGGCCCTGAAGAGGCCTGGAAGCTGCGGGGGAAGTGGGATGGCGACGTGGCTCAGAAGTCAGGCAGGGAGCAGACAGCTCATGCTAGGCAGCGCACCCGTTAGCTCAGCCAGCGTCAAAGTGCCACCGCTCTCTCACCTCACCTCGTATGCCATGCTGGAGATGACACCTCCCACAGCTGCTGTCACACACACACACACACACACACACACACACAAAAACACACCTACACATGTACACACATATTCACTGTGTTGGGATCCATGAACACACATTCACAGACATTCAAACACACTTAAATGCACACACGTGCACACACACAGACACACAAAACCTACATATAGACATGCTCACACAAACACGCGCAAACACAAAAACACATTCACTCAAAGGCACGCACACACACACACACTTACGCACACACACACACACACACACACACAAACACACACCTCTTCTGTCTGTGTTACGAGTCCTTAGGGGGAACTGGCTGGCACATACTTACTGATGGGCCTTTGTTGACATCCTGCAGTGCACCTCATGACAGTCAATGGAAGCGCTAATTACTGCAGTTCATAACGGTGAATGTTAGCAGCTAATTACTCCGTGACAGCTAGCAACTAGGCATTGAGCACTAGTCATTTATGTGAATTAACAGCATGCAGATTGTGACTCGGGGACACACAGTGCGGTGAGAAATCCTCTGGGCCTTTAGGTGATAACGGCCTGTGAAGCAGCAAAGCAGTGATGCAGCAAGCTACGGAGATGGATGCTATATATGCTAATATGATGTAAGCAGCTCTCTCATGTTAAATAGGATTACAGGAGCTACCAAAGCCACTTGTAAGCACTCCTCCGGCCACATTAAGGTGAGTGCTGCATAGGCTTAGTTTTATATTAGCATTTAGTGCACTTGATGCTTCATTGGAGATGACCCAGACAGAATCCTATTGAGGGGCTAATGAGTGCTAATCCCGTTGCGGTGTCCATTTCCTCGCAACCCTTCCAGGATCTGATTCAGAGACTATTGACTTCATTAGAACAAGAGGGCCTATGGGAGATCAGGTAGTAGGATGTTCAAGGGAATGTTGTATTGCGGGGCTACTAACGTGCTCTGTGTGTGTGTGTGTGTGTGTGTGTGTGTGTGCTTGCTTGTGTTTTGTGTGTGTGTGTCTGTCTGTCTGTGTTAGGATTTAGCTGGCAGGAGGCCACAGACACTCTTGGTTAAGATCAAACAGCGACCAGTGATCTTCAGCTCCACTATAATTTTCACTGTCACACTACTGGGTATCAACACTGGTTATCAAAACTAGGATATATATATAGTCTAAGTAGATTTGTAGGTTTTGATCCTGCGACAGAACTCTAATAACTGTACTAAAACTACCGTATAGCTGGCCTCATTTGGTCAACAGACTTTACAGGATAATATTACTGAACAACTGACAAACGACAATGTGGTACATCATTGGACAAATCATTACGATGACCTTCATGCAATTGACAGATGCTTTTATGAGAACAAACATGACCAGTGGACACTAGTAGACATGAATGGTCATCATTATTTGGAAACCATAACTGGTTATTGATAGTGATGGTAAACAATCAATGGTCATCAATGCTGAGTTGGATACCTTGGCTTGAGAAAGTAAACATCCTAGCATCATGGTAGTTCTAATATAATTTTGTCATATGTGACATGAAAGCATTTAGAGTGAATTGGCAAAGAATTGGCAACAATAGACATCAATGTATTTATCTTTCTCTCTCTCTTGGTGTCTCTTGTGTTATGTGTGTTCATATGTCTGTGTGTTGGAATATTTAGGTGTGTGTGTGTGTGTGTGCATATATTAGGCATTTATGTGTATTTGTGTGGTGGTGGTTGTGTGTGTGTGTGTTTGTGTGTGTATGTGTGTGTATCTGTGTGTGTTTGTGTGTGCATGTATTAGTTGGGCATTTATGTGTATATGCGTGGGGGCGGGGGGGGGGGGGGCAGGTTCACACCTTGCTCTCTCCTTGTCATCGCTGGCAGGCATGTGCTCAGTGGAGCATGCAGGAGACTGCTGCTTCCTCTTCACTGGTAATGTGTGTGTGTATGTGTGTGTGTGTGTGTGTGTGTGTGTGTGTGTCTGTGTGTGTGTGTGTGTGTGTGTGTGTGTGTGTGTGTGTGTGAGAGAGAGAGAGATGTGTGTGGGAGAGAGAGTGTGTGGGGGGGTGTGGGAAAGGGTGTGGGAGAGAAAGAGAGTGGGAGGGAAAGAGAGACTTTGTGTGTGTGTGTGTGTGTGTGTGTGTTAGGACAACTGCTGTTTTCTCCTCAGAAATGCTGCTGCTCGCCTCTGTCCTGGTGGTGTGACCATGGCTGACAGAATGAGAGGGGGAACACAAAGGCATTCAGCTTACAACAAAACAACAACAATAACAACAACAACAAACAATAACAACAACAACAGACACGACAAACAGCAGCAACGACAGCAGGGCTGGCTATGTGGATGCCTAATTCACACCTCCTAGTGTGAATACTGAGCTGCAGGAACACTGAGAAACACACACACTCACACACACGCACAAACACATGTACACATATAAGTACAATAAGTACACATGCACACACACATTTACTGTGTCGGCATCCACAACCACACATGCACATGTACCTGTCGCTCACTCATCACATATTTACCTCTGGGAAATAACAAAAGTGGGAAAGTGCATCATATGCAGATGAGCATGCACCGAGCATGACCCCCCCCCCAAACACACACACACATGCACACCGACACAAAACAAGCACAAAAATATTGACGCATGCCAACAAGGGGAGTTGTGAGAAAAGACAGGGTGAAGAATTCCATGTCTTAACACAATAGGAGGCAGCCAGCTTTTATACAACAGGGACAGTGTGTGTGTTTACAGCTACAGGAAGAAGAAAACATGTTTTCTTTGACTGGTGCCACTGCATGTTGGTTTGTGTGTGTCATTTACACCTGGAATGAAGTCTCTTTTCTCCTTTCTTTTCTTCTTTTTTGCTCTTTTCTTCATTCCTCTCTCCTGCTTACTCCCTCCCTTTCCTTTCATCTCCTCCCTGTCTCTTCCTCATCTCCACTCCTTTTCTCCATAGACAATATAAGCTTTTCTCTCCTTCTCTTTTCTTCCATCCTCCTCTCTCTCTCTCTCCTTCTGTTCACTCCTCCTTCTCCTATCCTTCTCTTTTCCCCACCCTCTCTTTGTCTCTCTCCTCTCCCTCTTTCTCTGTTTCCCCCCTTTCTCTTTCCTCATCCTTTCTCTCTTTCCCCTCTTTTCCTTCCTTCTCCATCACCCCTACCTCACCCACTATCCTCACCTCTCCTCCACTTCACCCACCCTTTTTATGACTATCTGTCCCTGTCCCTGCCTGTCTCTCTTCCTCTGTCTCTTCTCCCCTTCCTCTCCCTGACTGCCTCTCCCTCTCCCTCTCTTCCTATCTTTTCTCTCTCTCCCCTTTTGCTCTCCCTTTCTCTCTCTCTCTCTCTCTCTCTCTCCCTCTCTCTCCCACACCCCCTCTCCATCTCTCTCCTCACCTCTCCTCCTCTCCCACACAGCTCAGCAGACCTCCCTCCATCTGCTGACAAACTCAGGCGATAAAGCGCCGCTCAGTCCGAACACCATCACCGCGGCAACAGCCGGAGGGTAATGATATGTGTGCAATTTGAATAATGGGAGCTGAGCTGCCCACACACTTATACACACACTTGTACGGGCACACACACAGACACACACACACATACACACACACACACACACACACACACACACACACACACACACACACACACACACACACACACACACACACAGGGTAAGGAAAGACTTTATTCTTTATCCTCTATTTTTCACTCAAACTTTTCCTACTCTCCATTTCCAATGAAATTGTCCTGTTGTTTTTTCATTAGTTCTCCCCACTCTCATGACTTGTGTGTGTGTGTGTGTGTATTTGTGTGTGTGCAAGAGGAAGTGTGCGTGTAAGTCTGTGTGAGTGTGTGTGTAGGTGTGTTTGTCTCCGTTCTCAGGGATGGCTGCGGCTCCTGATCCTGTTTGCCTGTCACCTCGGCTGGAGGAGCCCTGGCTGGTTTATCTGTATTGGACAGATACAATGTGGGATTGGTACAATCACCACACAATTATGCCACGCATTGTGCAGTGCTTATGAGCAACATTGTTTTTCTGTGTTTCTCTCTGGCGCGTCTATGTGTCCTATTGGAGAGAGTGAGAGAAATGGTCTGAAGAAGAACTCTGAAACAACATCTTTGTTGTCTCTGCATTCACAAAAGGACAACAATTCCGCAGTGCTGGCAATGACACACACACACACACACACACACACACACACACACACACACACACCTTATTACAATCTGCTACTTGCTTGCTCCTCCATAATCACCTGTCACTAGCTCTCCGCTTCATTGTATTTTATTTTAGTTTATTTATTTATTCATTTTAAAAAGGGGCAATGCACATTAATCAACATTTCAATTTAGCCTGTTCTTCAAATATGCAAAAATAAAAGTGCAAGATGAGCTGAAGGTGCTTATCATGTGGCTTTTGTAAAGTGCTTAATTCTGTCTATCCAGCAGACCTCTCTACTGTTAGGTCCCTAATGGTCAGATGTGCATGAAGGTCAAAGCCCCCGAAGACATGCTTTATAGATCTGAACAAAACGGGCCTGTAGACTTCACAGCAAGTCTGCTAGTTCGCACACAGCTGCTGTGGATTAGGACAATGGCGCACCTCAACTGAACTGTGCACATTTAAATCCAAGTCAATTCACTGCAGTGCAATTCAATTAAATTATGTTGATGTCGATTCATTGATGTTAATTTATCTGACTTGTTGCATAGATGAGAGCTTTCACCAGCTGGATGTTTTTTTTTTTTTTGAGCGACTGGCCTCTGAGTCTGTGTGTGTACATGGGTGTATGTCTATGTGTGCTTCTCTGTGTGTGCACGTGTGAGTGTGTGTGTGTGTGTGTGTGTGCGCGTGCATGTGTGCATGTGTGTGAGTGGAACTCTGTCCCATTCATTAGTGGGAGTGGAAGTGCGGTCATGGTGACCCACATTGTTTTTTTCATCCTCAGACAGGGAAAAGTGTCCAGTGCTCTGTGCTGCTCTCGCTTTGATTAATGTTCAGGGATGCAGAGGTGATAAAAGGATTTCTGCTTATTTTAGAGTAATTTCCATCTGTGCTCACTGATGGGGAGCGGGGTAATCCTGAACCGTTTGCCTCCAACCTGCAGGGGGGTGGGTGAGAGCGTGGTGGTGGTGGTGGTGGAGCAGAATAAGTGGAGGCAGGGAACCACGCAACCAAAACAACATCTGCAGAATTGCACAGGTTTGCATGTGAATATAGAGTTGAGTAGGTGTGTGTGTGTGTGTGCATGTCCAGGCTACTAGCCAGGTTCCTTAACTGCTACACTACCACCGCCTATTACGTGTATGGTAAATGGTTTGCTAAGGGTGCATGTGGGCTTAGATGTGCAGAAATACACATGGATGTAAAGGCAAGGCAAGGCAAGTTTTTGGCCCTCCACATCACAACTGAACAAAGGTAAACAGACTTCCAAATGCTAAGCCAACATGCCTGATATGTATGCAGACTACTATGCCGCTAGTTTTAATTAAAACTTTCCTGAAAACATGCATTCTTTGTTCAGACGCTCTGTTTTTACCATGGAGTTGCTGATGCTGTGTTGGTTGACACGTGTGCAGGTGATAAGATAATGAGAAAAAAAGCTAAATATTGTGGAGCTACTAGAGTAAGAGCCATTGTTGACCAACAAGAAGAATGGAAGTTTCAGCCAAGGATTGTTCATCCAAACTTAACATGGATCTGATTAAAAATTGAGACCAATAGACTCATGTTATATATGGAACAGCAATCTGTGTTCATCAGATTGTTTGAATGGAACACATTATGAGAAGAGCTACTTTGTTTGCTACCTCTGCCTGGACACACAACTGGGGAGATCCTATTTAACAAGCTTACACAGGTCTTTGCGAAGACTGGCTTGGATGTGAGAAAAAAATGGGGCAGTTGTCACCGATGGAGTACCATCTATGGTGGGACATCGCGGAAGCAGGATTTCTGCAATTAGCCCAGAGCTATAGAGAAATACATTTCATTGTATTATTTACCAATCAGTGCTGTATGCTAAACTTGGCAAGGAAATGAAAGAGATCATGGATTCGGTGACACGGCTGGTAAATTTCAAGTCTGCAACACTACATTTTCAGAGCATTGTTGAAGGAAATGTCAGCGGAGCACACAGGCCTTCTGCATGATAATGTTCACTGGCTTAGAAAAGGCCATGTGTTGGAGTGGGTGTGCAACCTACATGATGAACTTGTGTCTTTTCTTTCTGGCCTGAAGAGCCACAAAGCTCACAACTTTGTTGCATTTTTAAGAGACAAAAAGGATGTCATGTTTTTTTTTGTTTTTTTTTTTAAATGACATGTCTCATCTGGATCACCTTAACCTTCAATTGCAAAGCAAGATAATTTATGAGGCTATTGAAGTAGGCAAAGCTGAGCCTTTTGGAGACAGACCTTCATTGGAGACACTTGCGCTTTCCTTGTTTGAACGGTATGAGAATCCAGCAATGACTCATTTTGTGACCAATTTGGCAGAAAACTTTAAGGAACTATTTGAAAACTGTCATAAACTGTGACGTGACATCCTTCTCTTTCTGAGACGTTCTCCGTGTCACCTGATGGCCAGTGGACATTGGAGGTCAAAAATTCTGCTGCCTTCTACAGATGAACCAACACCTCAGATGGAGGTCTTGGAGATGAAAACTTCTCAAGTGCTTAAAGCACAATTCAAGGAAACTAGGTTGACTGAATTTTGGATCAATGTTGACCAAGATCAGTTCAAAAACACCAGATCAATTGCAATGCTCTCTCAATCTTCCCCTCCACATCCTCTTTTTCTGCAATGGACTATCTTAAAAACAAGCAAGAAACAGAATCTCTGATGCACACCTTGGCCAGTGAAGATTGCCACAACAGAATACAGACCAGACTTCAGGAAGACTGCCTTATCCCATCAATGTCTTTTCTCACAGTGATTAGCAAGTGAACAGCAATGTATATGTGTTAATATTGTTGCAGCTGATAATGTTTTAAGTGGAAGGTAATTGCAATTTGCAAAATTGCACAATTGTTTGCTATTGAGAGTAATAATAAATGATATAGTTATATATCTATATAGTTATATAGTTATATAGAGGTGTATAAGTATGCCCATGACTATAGAGTTGCATAAGTGTGCATGTGACTATAGAGTTGTATAAGTCTGCCCATGACTATAGAGTTGTGTAGGTGTGTCTGTGACTATAGAGTTATATAAGTGTGCCCAATGACTATAGAGTTGTATAGGTGTGTCTGTGACTATAGAGTTGTATAAGTGTGCATGTGACTATAGAGTTGTATAGGTGTACTTGTGACTGTAGAGTTGTATAAGTGTGCATGTGACTATAGAGTTGTATAGGTGTGCATGTGACTATAGAGTTGTATAGGTGTGCATGTGACTATAGAGTTGTATAGGTGTGCCCGTGACTGTAGAGTTGTATAAGTGTGCATGTGACTATAGAGTTGTATAGGTGTGGATGTGACTGTAGAGTTGTATAGGTGTGCATGTGACTATAGGGTTGTATAGGTGTGCTCGTGACTGTAGAGTTGTATAAGTGTGCATGTGACTATAGAGTTGTATAGGTGTACTTGTGACTGTAGAGTTGTATAAGTGTGCATGTGACTATAGAGTTGTATAGGTGTGCATGTGACTATAGAGTTGTATAGGTGTGCCCGTGACTGTAGAGTTGTATAAGTGTGCATGTGACTATAGAGTTGTATAGGTGTGGATGTGACTGTAGAGTTGTATAGGTGTGCATGTGACTATAGGGTTGTATAGGTGTGCTCGTGACTGTAGAGTTGTAGAAGTGTGTCTGTGACTATAGAGTTGTATAGGTGTGCATGTGACTATAGGGTTGTATAGGTGTGCCTGTGACTGTAGAGTTGTATAGGTGTGCCCGTGACTGTAGAGTTGTATAGGTGTGGATGTGACTATAGGGTTGTATAGGTGTGCTTGTGACTGTAGAGTTGTATAGGTGTGCCTGTGACTGTAGAGTTGTATAGGTGTGCCTGTGACTATAGGGTTGTATAGGTGTGGATGTGACTATAGAGTTGTATAGGTGTGCTCATGACTGTAGAGTTGTATAGGTGTGTCCATGACTGTAGAGTTGTATAGGTGTGCATGTGACTATATAGTTGTATAGGTGTGCATGTGACTATAGAGTTGTATAGGTGTGCCCTGTGACTATAGGGTTGTATAAGTGTGCCCGATGACTGTAGAGTCGTATAGGTTTGCATGGGACTGTCCAGTTGCATGGGTATACATACCTTAGACCTGTACTGATTGCTTTGTGGATGGAGAGGTTGGCATGTGCATGTGTCTCTGCAGGTGTGCATAAGGACATGGTACTGTGCAGGGTTACATGAGGAGAGAGAGAGAGAGAGAGAGAGAGATGCCATGAAAGCTGTTTGGTCTTAAATTAAAGTCTAGATGGGAAAACATCGTCAGGATTCTATTCTGTGTCATGTGGTGCTTCTGAAGAACTAAGAGAATCAGTTAACATTATTGCACAGCAGGTGACAACAATGGTTCTGTCAAATACTCCAAAAGGCTTTTCAAATGCTAACCTGCTTGTCAGAGAAAGAAAAAGAAATGGGGAGAGAAAGAAAGAGATAGAGAGAGAAAGAGAAAGAGAAAGAGAGAGAGCTACCTTCTCAAATTCATAAATCATTCATTAAGTCACGGGCCTTGCAGCGTGTTGTAGTATTATTCAGGTGGTGTTCTGAGTCAGATTTAACCTAAAACTAATGCAATTTTAGACCCTGAGTCACTTCACCTGCAGTGAAGTAATGTTAAACTCAGTCACAACATTAAAACTTCTCATGCGCGTCTATATATCTGTGTCTAGTCGCAAAGTATGGCTGTGTTTCTCCTCTCTAGTTCTGCCTGGGAAGACAAGACAGTGCTGCTGCAAGGAAACAGGCGTATGATTGTGTTTTCTTTTGTTGTTTTCCTCCCTCCTCAGGTGGAGTAGATGGTTGGTGCTGCTGATGGATGCCTTTTTTCAACAGAGCTCTCTCTCACTCTCTCTCTCTCTCTCTCTCTCTCTCTCTCTCTCTCTCTCTCTTTGTCTTCCTGGCATCCATTTCCTTGCCCTGCTTACTTTTCCCTGAATGTTTCAGAGACACGGCTGAGGGGGTGTGGTGGCCCCCTGATCAGCTTCACTGGCTGCTTAGATTATTGCTATCCATCATTTGTTTATGTTGTCGCCGTGGGAACGCAAACAGGGCACCTCTCTGAATTATAATTAGGCAGAAAGGTCACATGGGGTGTCAGCTCGCCTGATTTCACCTCTCTCTGGTCACACACATACACACACACGCACACACACACACACACACACACACACAGTATTAAGGAATCCCAAAACATTAACAGCCATTGGTATTTACACTCCTTGTCATGAATTTGTAGTGGTATTTGAAGTTAAAAGTTAATAATTGCTGGTATTTAGCAGATGCTTTTATCCAAAGCATCAGTCTCCCAACGTGGGGCTCGGAAGTCAGACCTAGGTCAACCAGTTGATTAGTTGGCAACTAGCCTGGCCATGCCTTCCTATGCACTTATGCTCGATTATCATCTCCCTACAGTGCTAGTCTGGATTTGATCCCATTGAGATTGTTTTCTCAGGAGACATTTTAACCTGTGCAATCAGTGAACAGAGGGAGGGGTTGTGTATGCAGGGACAGAATGCCATCACTCAAGGGCTGATCTAATCTTTTTAAACTGAAACACCTCCAGCAAGCAATCGAATATCACCACCAAATGTCCAGACCCTCTGTACAAAATGATTTGGAGAGCGAGGGGCTGGTTTTATTACCAGGCCAGTTGGCAACATAACCACTACCCCACCAAAAATAATGTCAAGTCATGTTACACAATGCAACAATAACAAAGTAAGCGTACACAAGGCAACAAATCGTGTTTCAAGAATGCAGGAAAAATGCCATATCCTGTAATAAATAAGTGTATCATCAGAACCTTTTTTTATAAGGTAAAATAATGATGCCACGGTGCTTTCAGGCAAAGTTGACTAGTTGACAGACATGTCACTGCCCTTTCTTTTGGTGGTTCACCTCATTGGGGCAGAAGGAGGCGAAGAAGTGTGAGGATGGAGGTATAAGAGACTCAAGGGGAAAAGAAGAGAAGTGAGAAAGAGGGGGAAGGGACTGAAGGGGAGAGTGCAGTGTGATTTGACATGCTCGGTTTAGAGTTTATATTAAACCAGTTATATTAAAAATTTGTTTTTGTTTGAAGCATGCCCCAGACTTATTTCAGATTACAGCCAAGAGATTGTGCTTAGGTAAGTGTATCATCTTATCACTTTTTAGATTATTCAGACTGTGTGGGTAGGAGAGAACCGCTCTCATGAGGGTTCTTTAATCTGACCGCAGCAGCACATCAAGTAGCCCAGCATTGAAAGAACGTCTCGAGAGTATGCTGAATTAGCTCAGTAAAGCAATCAGGTGAAAGATTAAGTGCTAAATGCTCTTCACAAACACCAAAAAAAAAAAGAAATTGACACCGCAGAGCAACTTTGGCAAAAGGTACCATCTGTGAAGATTTTTTGGAGCATGCAGAACGCACACAGTTAGCAAATGAACCCTCACCCCAACAGCTATGTGGAGCACATCTGACTCCATACAGTTAGCAAATGAACCCTCACCCCAACAGCTATGTGGAGCACAACTGACTCCATACTCCTCCAGTCTAGTGCGTCCAGTGGCGGCGAGTGACGCATGATACAGAGCATTGACCTTTTACTCCCCCTCCTCCTGGCATTTTTCAAAATGGATTAAACTGTTTTTTTATTATGTTATACGTGGCCTTGCATAATGCAATATTCCGCTCCAACAGGACAGACGGATTGCAGGTAAGGCTCCGTTGTCATTACAGGATCGGAGGTTCTGTTTAATGCCTACCAAAAACAGCAAGAAGCAATCAAGTAAAAGTATCAGCCCCTGCCCACTTTTCATCAGTGCCCATAGTTGCTCGGACAGCATTTTTGCAGTGTGGCCTAACTGATAGGACTATTTATAGAGTTAAGGGGAATTGTTAGAGCACTTATCTAAATGGATTTGACCTGAGTTATACCACGGATACATGTGCTTTCTCTGCTTGTGTCATCACATCAACACATATACAGTGAAGGTGTGGAGAGTGTGATACAGAGAGGAATAAAGATAGAGAGAGGGAGAGAAAGTAATGAAGGGACAGTAAGAAAGTGACACAGAGTTACAGAAAGGAAGAAAAGAAAGAGAGAGAGACAGAGTAGAGGCAAATAGTGAGGAGACAGAGGGATGGAGTGGAAATGAGATTTGGAGAATAGAGGGGGGAAGAGAGAAAGATTGGTAAAGGGAGATAAAGAGAGATTGGTTGAGAGACACACAGTGAGAGATGTGAGATTGGAAAAACAAAGAGCCAGACAAGCAGAAAGGAAGACCGAGATAAAAAATGAAAGACAACATTTCAGGTCCTTTATTTGTAATTCTTGCAGTGAATACACAACAATCTTCGTAGCTTTTTCCTTCTTTAGATGCTGCAGAAACATCAATAATCAGTATTATACAATAAACGTAAATAAGGAGAAAGAGAGAAATTCACTGTGGACAAACTAGTTGGTGATGGAAAGAGATGAGACAGAACAATGCTGTAGACAAAAAGGGAGATGAGAAAGACAATATTACGGTGGGCTTTTGGAAGGAGCCACAGACAGAAACTAACATACCTTTGCAATGTAATAAATTATTCATGCGTTAATGGATTTAAATCAGAGAGAGGAGTGAAGAACGAAACACTTACGTGCATTAAGAACACATGTGGAATTCAGGACATCAGACAGCACAGTGCAAATGCAAGGAGCTGGGTTTCAGGTTAGTGACTTCAGAGAGCCCTGTTGAAATGGCAAATGCATTGTATGCCCAATACAAAATACAACAAAATGCACTTCTTTATTCCTGAGAGGGGTTGTTTTGTTAATCACAAAGCTGCATTTCCTAAGCCAGAAAAAAATAAACTATAAACTAATCAATTGTGTAGTCAAGGACAACCCCAAAATGGCATCATATAAATAGTCAATGGCAAGTTCTTAACACAACCAAGTGTTTTGTCTATAGAAACCCCTCAACCATGCATTGATAGTGTGTTGCTAATATTGATGCTGGTACAACAATTGCTGTAATTATAACTGCCCATACCATACAAACTGTGATTTGAACAACTGAGAAGCACTAACTTCACTCTCTCTGTGGACAGTGAGTATACTTCAGTTAGCCTAATTGCGTCTGAGGTTTCAGGTTGAGCTATTCTCTGGTACCCTTCAAGATTTGGTCCATGCGGGGGTTATCTCTTCAGATTGTACCCACACTGACAGCAATATTCTTGTCACAAGAATAATACTATTGGCTATTGGAAAATGAGAAGGAAAGAGACAGAGCTATGAATGTATGTGTGTGTGTGCTGTGTGTGTGTGTGTGTGTGTGTGCTTGTGGCTTGTGGGTGTGTACTGTATATGTGAGTGTGCTTCTGTATGTATGCATGTGCTTGTGCATGTGTGTAAAAGAGAGCTTGTGTGGGTTTGTATGAGGTGGGAGAGAGAGAGAGCTTGTGTGTGTATGTGCGCGCGTGTACGGGTGTCTCCTTACTCCTCTGCAGCGTTAATGCCAGTCTCCAAGGGCCTTTCTGTCTGTCTGTCTGAATGACTGACTGACTGCTTCAGTAGCTATACACCCCATTACCAGTCCCTATAGACCAGACTAAATCCCCCAAAGCTCTTCACTGGCTGGACTTAAGACACGGGGGCAGGGAGCCTGTTCAGCACAAGAGCTTATACGCAAAGCTATTTCACAGATTCAGTCAGTGGTTCAATCACCAGACTGCTTGAGGGTGTGTATGTGCGTACACATGTGTGCATATGTGTGTGTATGTGTGTGTGTATGTATGAATGTATCTGTATGTGTGTATATACGTGTCTATATGTGGACATGTGTATGTACGTCAGAATGTGCTTTTTGTATTCTGAGCAGGAGATGGAGCAGTAAAGTTCTGAACTAAATCTGATTTAGTGTGTGTGTGTGTGTGTGTGTGTCCTTCAGCATCTCCTTTGGCATATAGGCTGGATCCGTGGCTAGGTTTTCCTTGTAGTGGCTTATAGACACATGGTCTCTCTTCTAAGCACACACCAGTGGTGCTCTTCAGCTGAGCTAGAGCAACAAACTCACCAGGTCTCTCTGGAGCATGCATGACCACTAACCACTGACCACAAGATTTAACACAGCACAGTGTAGCACAACACAACACAATGTAACAGAACACAATTCAGCACAGCACAAACAGTGACTTGTGACTTGCAATGCAGCACAGCACCTCATCATGCAACACACCATGGCACAATAGAACGCTCCCAATCCAAACACCCATCCTTTCATCTTGAATCTTGAAACGACCAGCATCCCAACATCCATCAAGTAATGATGGCTCTCTCTCCTGATATCCTCATCTTCCATTCCCCGCTGTTTCTCTCCTTCCCTCTCTTGTTTTGTTGAAGTGTTCCCCCAGCACGTGGCTATGCCATTCACACTGGCATTTAAACACTCTTGAGATTCACACAGCATTCACACACGCCCTCCCCATTTAGGGCACTGGCGCCCCATGCTTTCGTCTTAATGCAGTGAGTTCAGAGCTATTCCTGAAATACCCTGACACAGACAATTTCCTGTGACTCTTTAAATGAAATAGGCAATTATGCTTAGGGTTGAGAGAGGTGGGCAAGATGGATTTAGAGGAGAGGGAGAGAGAGAGAAAGAGAATGGGGAAACAAAAGAGATAAACAGAGAGAGAAATTATATATGTGAGTATGTATGTATGTGAGTATATGTGTGTGTAAGAGATAGATAGCGAGAGAGGGAGGGAGAGAGAATGCATGCGTGTATGAGAGAGAGAGAGAGAGAGAGAGAGAGAGAGATTTTAGAGGTCAGCTCTGTCAGCCTTATCAGAGGAGCTTATATCTGAACAGCGGACTGATCTGTCCTTGGAGGATACATCATATTAGACTAATGAGGCTGATTTAGATTTATGTCATTGTTGAGAATGCAGCTAAAAGCACACAGAAACAGCGCTGACTATAATCACTTTTCCGGCTGATCTCCAAACTGCAGACACAGAAAAGAAGTCCCAGTGGATTTCCTGTAAGAAGCTTTTTATTCCGAGCTGATGTACAATATGCCATCCGCCTCAGCGTTAACCTAAGGCAGTCAAGCTATTAAAAGCCATGCCATTGCTCTTTTTGCTACTTCTCATTTGCCAGTTCATGTATAACAAAGAAAGACAGTTATATGGGTATACTATAATTGCCTAATACTCATAAATTCCATGTTTAGTACATCAAAGGTAGCATACTGTATATGCGTTTCTAATTCCATTGTAGACTTGTTCTACAACATTAGTGTTCCTAATGCTATAGTGCCCACTCACAGAGGATGATCTTTTTGAAGTTTTACAGAGCTGTGTGTTAGAATGCTGTAACACTTTATTCTGTTACTTTTAACTAGGAACAGACCTCCCGACTTTTTCATTCTGTTACGATTAGAATATGATTGAATGAACGGGTCAAATACTGTTGATTACTGTTGATTAGTTTTTACCCAGACATTTTATGAGAATTAGGGTTTTTAGAATCCTAGAAGTGAATGTTTTGATCTGCTCATGTTTCAGTGTTGTGCAGTTCTGTCACCAAGTCTTGTAACATTTGTTTCCTTCTGCAAACCACAAACCTAGAGTACTGTAATGTTCTAGTCTTCTAGAACATGTAAAATGTGTACTCACACGTTTTATTCTGCTCCTATTTCTATACAGCCATTAGAGTCTGTAGATCTATTACGGTGTTCTGGTATACTTACATATGAGAAAAAAGTGCTAGAGCATTCCGATGTGTTATTACCAAACATCACTGAATATTGACTGCTTCACTTCAACCATCTCTGTTATTACTTGTGTAAGTGTTCTTGAGGCCATTGCGAGAACTGTAGAATTTTTAACTAAAGAACATAACCCTTGTGACAAATTGCTAGAACATTCTCAGCTGTTTCGATTTGAACAGGCTTCCAGAATATTCTCCTCTGTTACTCTTTCTGTACCCTTTCCAAGTGTGCTGTGCCACTGTATCTGCGTCAGCCTGTGGCAGGCTGGAATGATCCATTGAGTGGTGGTAGGAGATCTGACTCCCCGTGACGTGTGGAGATTGATGCGCTTCGGCTTTGCCTGGCTCAGCAATCCTTGATTTTTTTTCACTTCTGAGGGAAGAGAGGGAGTGAGAAGAGAGGAGGGAGGGATGGGGTGTTTGGAGGGGGTGTTGCCATGCAGGAATATGTGTCATTTGCAGCCTCAGGTCAGCTGTCACTCCCCACCCCCCCAAACACCACCTTCTCCAACTCCAACTCTTCAGATGGAAGACAGGAGGCTTGGCAGAGGCAGAGGTGGAGACAGTGATATTTTCCCTCGTTGGCAGGGCTGAGAGATGAGGCTGGCGCTGCCGGTTGGTGTGGAGACAGAGAGCCTCCGTTTGCAGTGGAGTTCATGGGGAGTCAGATTTAAGGTGTGTCACAGTCTAATATTCTCTGCCCATCTGGGGCAGAACCAGAGCTGATTGAACCATAACTCATCTCAGTTGCTAGGGTAACTCAAGTGAATGGCGCATCCCCACAGCCGGTCGGGACACTTCCGAGGACACAAAAATGCTGGATGAATAGCAGGATATATATATATTTTAAAGTTTATTTTTGGGATGCTTTGCTTTTATTGAGAGATAGGTCAGTAGGGATGGTAAGTTGACTAGGGTGCAGGGATGCTGATATGACTAACGCCATGTTCCTGTGGGTACTTGAAATAAAGATTATGTTTGGGATCGCATACTTTACTTTACCTCCAAATGTATCCTATAACTAAATACTAAATTCTGCAACAGAAAAAAAACATCATCTACCAATCATGTACATCTTGCACCTTTGTATGTAATGGCAGCCAGCCAGTCACTCACTGTATAGTGTGTATGGTAGTACATCTCCCTTCTGATGGCTTAAAAGATGTGCTGGTAAGTGAAATTACCTCATGGCTACACTGGATATGATCCGGAAGCGTTAAGTCAAAGTTGCGTCTGCCCTACATTTTGCTGCTATGTAATCAATGGAAATGGATCCACCAGATGTGCCAGCATAACAAATACTGACCAATCTATGTGTTGCAAGGTGCAGGTTCTGGATGAGTACAGGTCTGGACGTGCAGGACAGCTGGGGCTGTAATGGCCTACAGCACTAAATGACTTCTGCCTCAAAAGCTCCATATATTTAACTATACACCCCCACCCAAATTCACACACCGACTCCCCCCACCCCCCACACCCACACACACACACACACACACACACACACACACACACACACACACACACTAAGCATCACTTCACCATTCCACCTGGCCCTCTGACTCAATAGTGCTATTTCACGTTCCCTGGCATTGAGTGCTCAGTCTCCGGCACTTAGCATCTGTGGCAAGGCAGGCCGAGGCGCTGGGATGTGACAAGAGGAGCTCATCTTAATTGCTTTTGCTAGGAAATCGTTGCAGGAGGCAAAAGTAAAAGGCCTGGAGATGAGCAGAAGTGAAAGGAAAAGACGAAAGAGGAAATGAGAGAACAGAAGAGAGCTATTGAGAGAGGTAGAGAAGAGAGGAGAAGAGAAGAGTGGAAGAAGTGAAGAGAAAATGCACTGACCGTGGAAAGGAGTGGAAAAAAAAGATGACAAGAGAAGTAAAGGGTAAATGAGAAAAGAAGAGAAGGAAAGATTTGAGAGGGGTTGAGAGGAGAGGAAAGACAGGAGAGGAGAGGAAAAGATGGATAGAGAGGTGAGAAGAAGATATTCAAGGAGGAGAAGTTAGAAGAAAAGATTAAATGAGAGAAGAAAAGATGGAAGAAATCAAGACGAGTGGAGAAGAGAGGCAAGGAAAATGGTGCAAGGGAGAAAAGAGAGGAGGATATTTGAGCAGGAGAGGAAGAGAGAGGAGAAAAGAAGATATCTGGAGAGAAGAGGAAAGGAAAGGAAAAGCGAGGGGAAAGGAGAGGCTTGTACCGCAGGCGAGTACCGCAGGCGCCCAGCGAGTGACTGCTCGCCAGATGGGCTGAGACTGGGACTGTGCCACCCAGCAGCTTGGGCAGCCCCCCCCAACCCTCATCCACACACCCTGCTGCTGCAGGTACACACCGCTAACCCCTGGCCTTCTGGAGGAAGCAAAGGTATTGCATTCATTCTAAAGAGTGTGTGTGTTTGTGTTTGTGTGTGTGCTTGTGTGTGTGTGTGTGTGCATGATCTGTGATAGCATGCATACTTTGTGTACATGTGGGTGGATGAACATCAAAAGGTCAAAGTGCACAGAACCCATTATAGACACACTGATAAACACCAGATAACATTATTTTCTTCTGTCTCTAACACTCTCTATTCTTCTCTCTCTCTCTCTCTCACACACACACATACACACACACACACACAGTTGAAAATAAAGTACTTTATCCTCTCTTGTCACACACCCACACTCAATGTCTTGCTATGTGGAGAGTGCTAGGAAAGTAAATGCCTGAATGTATGTGTGTATGTGTGTGTGTGTGTGTGTGAGAGAGAGAGAGAGAGAGAGAGAGAGAGTATGTGTATGCACGTTTAGCCTACATATATGTATGTGTGTTTGTGAGAAAGAAATGTATTCTGTATGAGTGTGTTTGTCCTGATGAATCACTGTTGTGCAAATCTGGACGATGGTTAACATCTGAGTCTAAAACATCATTAAACCTTGAGCTGGAGCCAAAGTGCAGGCAGGGGGTCTAAGCTCTGAATCTTCTCTAGACTTTCCATGAAGGTTAAAGGAGCTGTGTGTAATGATATGTATGCAGTTTACAATATTCCAAAATAACTACAAACAACGACAGAATGTGAAGAAACTACTGTATTGATGTCAAAATGCCTAATTATCACGTTGTCCAAATATTCAGCAAAGTTATCACACAAATAAACTGGTTTAGGACCAACTGTCCTACAATCTCAACAGATGTGGATGCTGTATTGAACATAGACCTACCGACTGACTGTAAAGCTACATCCAATATGACTTACCCATAGCAGCTTCACAGTAACTACAGAGATAGCAAAGACTATAAAGGGTTAGATATATTCATGATACATAAATAGAGAATATGTTTTATTTTTTTCTAAAACAGATAGCTCCGGTCTTTGATTATGATTGGGTGAATCGCCGTTGTATATTCCACTCAAATAAGATCAGTTTTGTCAGTTCTTAGATTTGTGTCATGTGAATGTGTGTTGACTGATTAGCAATCAGGAAGGTATACTGAGAAACATGGCAATATAGTACATACATACTGTTGCTTTAAATGAGAAATCAGTTGTGGATCAATCCAAAGGCCTGTTGTTCCAGGTCCCTGTGAGCTATCTGTAGAAAAAAAGAACCAGAAAAACAGACTGAATAATGAACCATCAGCTGAAGTTAACTGAACTGGGCATAGGAAAATGAAACTGACAGTAAGTTACTGTGTCCTATCCAGTTAGTATTAGCTGCCAGTTCACTATTTTGGTCTATGCTGTATCAAATTGTTCTTTTTCCAATGGACAGCACTCGGTGACCTGGATTAATGGGGCTGTGGATTGATTCGTATCGGATTTCTCCTTTAAGTTTAAAAGACAAGACATGAATGTGATGTGAAAGATTTTTTTTCCAGTAGACAGAAATATAGGTAAGCAGCCAATTCCAGCAGTGTCTCACATACCATTTACTGTAGATATAACACAGGACAGTCATTTTAAAGGATACTGATATGCTGGTAAAAATCATGATGTTATGACTAACAACATGAACTTTCTAAACTGACTTAAACAACACCTACTAACATACAACAGACCATAATACAACACTGGGGGGGGCTTTAAGTGCTAACAAACCACAACATGCATAATGTAACACTGAGAGATGCTTAGAGGCTTAAGCACATACAAATTTTCACACAAATTTTTTAGAGTCAAGGGAGAATTAAGATGTCAGTGACACTGGACTAGTGACATTGTCTTTGATCTTTTGCCTTATATGATTTGAATGGGTCACAGAGTTCATGATTCCCTGAAATGAAGCACACACAAACACACACACACAGACTTTTGAGATTTGCATTTGCGTTCTGTCTATGAGTCATGGGTTAATGGAATATTAGCTGAAACTCGCCTTTTAGCTTTGATTAAAGGGAAAGAGGGGTAGATCATGCGCTGTTATTTTAGGCTCTGAATCATTCGCATTTCTCTGCTGCAGAGGATATTTCTGATGCACTGGCACACCACTGAATGAACGCCAAGCCCTTAATTATCCTCAAGTCTTTTATCCACGAGTCAATTCAACTGGCGGAACAGCGAGAGCTGCTCTTTCAGTCAGACAGCCATGCACAAGCAAACCGCTGCAGCAGGAAAAAGCTGTGTGGGTTCAGACCCTCTCTCTCCACTCTTTCATCATCTCTCTCTCTTCCTTCCCCTGTCTCTTCTCCCACCATTTCTTCTTCATTTTTCTTCTTCTTCTTCTTTTTTGCTTCGGCATTTCTCTCTTCTTCCCACGCTTTTTAGTTGTCTAGGCAACGCCCGCTGCCTTAAGATTCCTCTCCTTTTTTGTCCCTCATAGAGGTCTCTGGTTTTCATGTAGTCCTTCTCTCTCTCTCTCTCTCTCGCTCACCCTCTCTCTCTGTCACTGTCCCTTTCTTCCTGTAACACAGAGGCACACATATGTAAAGTCTTCGACACCATAATACCTATGGTACCCTTGGTCACGTGATCTCCCCAAAGTGAAATGTTGTGTTGTGGCTCATTTCTGTTAGACAGAGTGATTCTGCTATTTCATATTTTATGTTTATTAGCGTGTTTACTCAGGTAGTCTTCGGCTGCTGTGTGCTTGTCATGGGCCTGCTGTGTGCTTGCCATGGGCCTTCGGCATAGCCTTCGGCTGCTCACTATTGATCTTAAGTCTACTTATTATTATTCCGACACATTTTTTGGTGCCACTACTCCTTCCAGTGAGTTTGAGATAGAGACACCATTCCAACTCTGAGACGTCTGGGTCGATGATGGCTTGTTCAAATGCTTACAACACAACCACGTGTATACACACACACCCACATACACACACAGACACACTGACACACATAAATACACAGACAGACACGCACACACAAACATATATATATAGACAGACACACACAGCTACACGCCACACACACAAACTCACTCTGTCTAAGCCAATCAAAATGGGTGGCGAAGCCGCCAAACAGGAAGTGAGCTCGGACGCTTAGACGTACCAAGGCCAATTTTGGTGTTATAACTTGGGACCCCATCCCAATTTCATCTAATAGATTTGGCCTCATTTGACCACTAGGGGGGACAATAACTATCAAAAACATGTTTTGGCTCATATTGCTGTGTTTGGCACATCAATGTGAGACTTGGCGTGCGGATGTATGCGTCTCTGGCATTTCCCTGAATCGTTTAGTCTTATCTGCAATATTGTTGTGAGTTTGAGCAAGCACACTCCAACAGTTTCTGCTGAGGAAATCCAGTCTAGTTGTTTCTTGTCAGACACTTTTTTTCCCCAACATGATGTACAATACAAGAAAATGTGACATTATATGCAGAAATACTAGGCTGAAATGTAAAATATAATATAAAATATAATATAAATACCATAGGGTTGAATATAAATTAAATATAATAATTATAATATAGTTTGGTCCCAATGTTCTGTCCTTTAATATCTGTAGTAGTTTTTTATAGTATTCTCCTAGTATTCCATAATAACAGTAGTATAACATAAGTTCTCACCTGTGTAGGTCTCTCCCATAGTTGGATTTGTAAGTGTGTGTGTGTGTGTATGTGAGAGTGTGTGTGTGTGTGTGTGAGAGAGTGTGTGTTTGTGTATGAATGTGTATTTCCTCACCTCTTGGTGACTTCAGCCCTTCTGCAGATACACAGACTCACAGACACTTTAATGTACACACACACACACACACACACACACACACACACATACAGAGAGCACAAAAACAAAAACAAACCATCACACACACGCTCACACCTACACTTTCATAGATGCTCATCCATCACTTTCTGAAGCTGAAGCTAGGATGACGACTATGGCGTGTGTCTGATTTTGTGTCTCTTTTCTGCATGACTTCTTGGAGCCGGTTCCCCATTAAATGGATACGCCACTGTGTCATGGACCATCACCACATTTCCATAAGAAAATCCATGATTGCCTCCGCCTGCTGTATAGACAGCGCTCCAGCCAGACCTGTCAATGCATGCATTTGGCCAAGTGATACACTGACACAGCTTAGTTGACAAATGCAAAGAGACACTAAAGAAAATTGGACTCGTATTGTGAACTCCAGCACAAAACACCTCACATAGGTGGCAAAATGGCTCAGAAATGAGATCAAATCCAAGCAAGTCTCCTACACAGGAAGCCATTCACATGCAAATCCACTGTAGCATGGAGTGTATTGGTCTCGGAGATGGCTGGAAATGTCTGCCTCTGTCTGGCTCTCTGGTTCAGTCCCCTGCCAGTCCAGTGGCTGGTCTGCAGGCCTCATGAAAACACACAAACACACACACACACACACACACACACACACACACACACAGACTTATTTTTCCATGACTGAAAGGTGTGGAAGTCATAAAGTCATATGATCCTGTTTAGTGGCAAGCCAGTGGCAAAGCTTCATGATGCCAATACATTCCTTAGTCTGGATCAAAAGGGGCTTCAGAATACTGAAAGGTGATTGGTAGCATCTGAGGGTTGCATTTCAGTGCTGCCAATAACACACACACACACACACACACACACACACACACACACATAAACACACATACTGGTGGCTAGCAGACCACATAACCAACTGCTTAGGCCTCTTTGTAATTATAGGTCTGGAAATACTCAGTAGAGAAGAGCTTCAAAAATCTCTTTGGCATAACTGGAAAAACAGCTGCAGAAAAGACCTCCAAAGTTGCCCATGAAAAAACTGTCTGGAAACAGGTCTTACAGGGAGCTGATGAACAGACAGACAGCTGATGAACAGTGAAAAAGCTGCACAGGGAACAGTGGGCGTGAGAAAGAGGCTGCTACTCTAGAGCCTGTTGCTGCTGCCCAATAAGTGAGCTGTCAGAGACAGTTTGAGCTTGGTATGTAACGTGTGGGTATCATGGCAGTTTACGGACTCCACGGCCTGCCTACTGCTGAGGGAACTGGAGGAGATCATGCCATGTTTGAAATAGTCTGAATCAGAATTCTGAACTTCTTAATGATGGCAAGGGGAAGAACCTTAGGGACCCTTGAGGGTATGAACCAGGGGAGCAGTTTTAGTTCCTAGTAAAATGATTTCCACCTCCACTGTTTTTGACTTTCAGGACCATGGACAGCAACAAAGACTGTGGTGGTATGGGTGATGAGGAGGGAGGTGGTGGGCATTTGGAAAGCACTATTTTAGTTTAAAACAGTACATGTTTTCACCTCAATTGTATGGGGGTAAGCAATAATTTGGGGAAAAAAAAACTGTAACCAGCAGGAAGTAGTGCAGAAAACCCATGGCCCAATTATACGCCTAGATCTTTTTCTAACATGGGATATTAGATAAAAACATAATTTTAATTAAGCATTCAATTATGCATCCTAAGCATTCAGTAAGCATGCCCATATCTCTTAGCATGCTTTCGCAATTATGTACAGACTTTTTTCATTGTGCAGGCAAACTGCATTCCGAAGCAGGTTCTGTATTGTTTAGGTCAGACATGATAATGTCTTTTAACAATATCATATTCCACATCCAAACAGCTTACTCTGCACAACTGTCCCTTGTGTTACTGTCTTGAATACAGTGCTGTGTGGAAGGGGGAGAGAAGTGGCTTCATGGGCAGAGCAGCATTAGCCAATGGGTGTCTCTTTTAAAGGAACACTAAAGCCCTTTACACATGACTACTGTTGAGAAGCTTAGCTTGTGCTTGCCGTGATGCTTGATCTGAAATGACAATTTTGCATTTGACTAATATCCAGGAGGCTGCAAGAGCTGTTACATAAAAGAAATAACCTGCTTGTTTGTTTATGCTGAACAAACAAATTTCAACTTTGACTATCGGGTTAAAAATGTCAGCACCATCCACAACACAATGGCAAGACTCAAATGAACGTCTCTCCATAGAAAAACAATTGGCCAATGCACATCAGAAGGGTTTGACGGTGATCACGTGTGAGCGCCTTAACAATTTGCTATTTGAGGTATCCAGAGTAGAGGAATGCTTCAGCTCCCTATGGCTACTAGATTTACCAAAAACCTTTCCCCTTTCCCAATGATTATGTCCCATGGCACAGGCAATATTTGCACTGCAATAAATGTTCTAATCCTTCAGTCACTCACCTATTAGAATCAAATAGAACTCTTCTAGACCACAGAGAGTAATGGATACCCAGTATCAATCCTTTTTTTTTTAATCTACGTAGCTCCTATCCGGTTGGAACTTACACCAATGTTTTAAATTCTCATTAATACATATGTATTTGTTTGCCAAAGAGTAGGAACTAGCATCATAAATTTCAGTTGCTGTAAATTTGTGAATAGACAGTTTGGGCAGCCTGCATTTTGTAAGGCAAAATGTACTGAAATCCACATTTTTGTCTTGCCTGGGCCAACCCTGAAGCCAAGCACACAAAAGACTTAATGTTTGCCCCTCCATAAGAGGTCAAAGCTGATCATAAGATGCCATTTTGAGGACCCCTCTCTAAACAAAGGAACTTTGCTTTGTTGTGTTGCTATCTGTAAATATATTAGTTGAATGCAATATTGTCATGTTCGGTCTTGAACTGATCCTTGTAATGTGGGCAGCAGACTGATCATAGTTTTGTGGCAATCAAAAGTATCTGTACATATTTATACGCAAATAACTATTGTAGTCTGTATACTAACCAGCCCTCCAATTGCAGACTAGTTAAAGTGCCATTGGCTTGTGCCATTGGCCCGAATGGAGGATAAATATTACATTTCCTCCATTGTTCAGGACTCTCCTTCTCTTTTCTCTCTACTCATCTTTTTTGACTCTACTCCCTCGATGCTACCCCTGCCTCTCTTTTATGGGTTTGTTTTATTTCTTTAATTTACATTCATAGTTTCTTCTTATTTGGGTTACCTGGATATTTCATTGGTTTATGTTTTATTTGATTATGACTTGCATTCAGTTTAACTACTTTTGATTGTATGGCTTACTGTTAAATAAATCATCCATTGTTCCACCAGTTCATGTATCTCTTGTCTCCTATGCCATGCCACTCTTGTGTTTTTATCTGGTAAGCTACTTATCATATTCAAGGCCAACTTATTAATTTTATAGAGTCAGATTAACTGTAGTTTCTTGCAATGTTTACCATTATTAGAGGCCACTGTCTGAAGTTCAAGAACACACATTTGGGACACAAGGCACAGCCTCTCTGTTTCTTCCCTACAATTTGCCCCATAAAGCCATGAAAAGGACTCAAAGCTGGTAAATTTAAATGGTTTCAGAAGCAGAGAGTCACTGTGTTACAGCTAGATGTGCAGAGAATGCTCAGTGACAACTGCATAAGCAGAGAATCTTTGCACAATAACAGTGTGTGTATGAAGCGACTGCATTATGATTGTGTGTGGTGGATCTTTGCATGATAAGTCTGTTAGCAAACAATCTTAACACCCCATGAGTCAAAGTTTTGACATCAAATCCAGCCAACCGTGCTTTCTGCCATTACCAAGTATGCGGTAAGTGAATTGACACACATACACACACAGTAACTGAACACACACACCCACTCTCACACTCACGCACACAACAACTCTCTTGGTCTCTTATGCACACACACATGCACACACACACACACACACACACACACACACACACACACACACACACACACACATACACACCTTCGATCTTGTTTTTAGCAGCTCTAAACTAAACTCACTGAAAATGTCCTCTGCCTGCAGGTGACTGAATGTAAATTTTTCTCCCTGGCTGTCTGGTTTGTCAGATTTGGGGACTGTGCTGGAACAGTCCGAGCGAGCCAGGTGAGAAGTGTGAGGCATTTGGAGATACAGTTGAGAGACGCTTTGAAGTGGCATTTCCTCACAAGCTGTTGCTGTCCTCACAATGAACTCCATTAGGTTGTGTTTGTCTGCATTCACATCGCTCAAGACCACAGGGAAATAGACTAGTGAATACACACACACACACACACACTGCATAGACATACTCACCCAGACACAAAAGATGCACAGATATACAATGCACTTTCATACACACACACACACACACACACACACACACACACACACACACACACACACACATACACACACAGGCCCACAAAGGTCCATGCATGAATATATACATTCATACACTCAGGACAGCATAAACACCAGTGTGTTAAGGCAGTACATTAAGGACACACACACAGACACACACACACTAGAACCAGCCCAGTCCCTCCTCACCTTGAGTAATTAACACAGTCAGCTTCTAATTAACCAATGCCATGAGCATGGTGGGAAGAAGGAGGAAGTTGAAAAACAGAGGTAACACACACACACACAAACAAACACACACAGAGGAAAATGAAGGTGTTAAACAATACACAACCACTGTTTGAAACACAGTCTCAAAGAGCACAAGATCAAGCAACCGCATGTTTCACTGCAAAAACTTTTCACCCAAGCTGACCAGCTCAGATTTTCCCACACAACACAAGAGGATTCAAGAAACAAAATAGCACAAGGAGAACTTGTATGGATGGATGGATAGATAGATAGATAGATAGATAGATAGATAGATAGATAGATAGATAGATAGATAGATAGATAGATAGACAGATAGATAGATAGACAGGCCATGAGCCTTGACCTCATCTTCCATTCCTCAGAGAAGAGCAGTGTCAGGGCACAAACTGTTGGCACATACTGCTTGAATTCCCCAACTGCTTGAATTTCTTGAGGTTATCACATTGATTTTGCAAGTCTTCTGTTACACGTAAATAACAGGTTAATACACAAGGGAGGTCTATACATGGGAAAGCATTTCTTTTCCTCAATCATCCAACTGAGTAATAATTCATAAACTGTACATTGGCACTCTCATCTCCTTCATCCAGTTGCTCTGAAATCCTTTAATGTATTGTAGACACTGATGTCTGCAGTTCCTCTTAATGTACTTTCAGCATTTACTCACAAATCCTAAAGTACTTTATCCAACTAATCTGCAGACCTCTTGTTTGCATTATACAGTTGCCCAGAAATCCAAATGCACATTTAGCATTTACTCACAAATCCTCTAGTACTTTAAGTACTTTATCCAGTTAATTAGCTGTCCTCTTATCTGCATTATCCGGTTATTCAAATGCTGTAGCTTGCAGTTACTCGGAAATCCTTTAATGTCCTCTAATATAATATGCTTAATTCTGTTACTCTCCTATCTGCTATACTCAGTTACTCCAATTCTGTGACTTATCTTACCCAGTTACTCAGATATCCTCTCACGTACCTCAGGCAAATCCTCTAATCTTCTTTATTTGCCAATCCTCTTATCTGCTTTAGTTAGTTTGTCAGATGCTGTAACCTCCATTATCCAGTTACCCCGAAATGCTCTCATCTACCTTTGGCATTCACAAATCCTCTAAACCTCCTCAGTTACTCCAATAAGTTCAGTCTTCATTCGGATTGTTCAAAATCTCGTGACATCTGAAAGCCCATTCACCCTGCCAACAGACTGACAAACTATAAAATCAATGAATTTAAATAACATTAAAATAACTTTAAAATGCTGTTTTTCACATGTTGGCCCAACTCTCCTACCATGAAGAACGATGTCATTTAGCAATTTAGAATTGATTGTATGAACACTGACAGCCAATCAGAATCATCAGACATTTTCCTTATCCCTGGTTTCTGCTCAAGCTGGTTGCAGACATCGTCACAGCTGTCATTATAGTTATCATTCTGACAGTGCTGGGGGGGCTTTAATGAATTTCTTTACACTGAGTGCAGTTTTAGATCCCCTAAAGTTGTCATGCTTATCTTTCTTCACAGTGAACACGGGGCATGTGAAATAGATGACACTGTCGATGATGTTTGGTATTTAAGTGTCATGGCAACAAGTAATGAGAAGTGTTGATTTAGAGCATCCTGTGTCTCTTTTTTTGTGCCGTTATGCTTGTAATGATTCTGCCAGAGCACTCGCAATAGTTTTTTAATTATCTGTGTTGAAGTCTAACAGAGACACAAGAGAAAGAGAGAGAGGGAGAGGGAGAGGGAGAGAGAGGGAGAGAGAAGGAAGTGTGTGAGAGAGAAATATGAACACAATCCATTGAGCCACCCCCACAGAAAAGAGACAACTGTAGAACTGCAGTCAACCAAGCCTATTAATGAGTTTAATTAGCCTGAGTTGTACCCTTTTTTGCCTGTGAGTCACACAGCGTGCAAACAAAGACCAGAGAACACAAACTGGAGATGGGCTACAAATGAGCCACCATTTTCTCCATTTTGCTGTGGCATCCCCAAATACATATTTAGGCCAAGTTGGGCCCCGTGCACATGCTATTTATAAAAACATACTTTTTATGCAGTTGCGCCCATCATCCTCCTTACACGTAAACGGAGGTTTCAATCACTGATGTGGAGATTTCTGAAAACTCAGACTTCAGTCCTTCTTTGGTTTTCAAATCTCTGGTTGACTACCTTGTTTGATGTGTATTTGACAGCCTTCTCCAGCTCCATGCCCTGCTGTGCGTAAGGAATTATTTAAAAATATAGACGAGGAAAATCTATATGTTTTCATAAATACCTGGCTACTTGTTTACAAAGCTTAGGTTACATTCTGAACCAATCAAACAATCATATTGCAAATAGTATCCAATTTTATTTAATTTTGGATCCAGCCGTTTTCACTAATTAAGGGTTTGTTCAGTGTAGACACTTAGACACTTCTCAGTAACAATTTCTATGTACCCAGTATTAATAAGGTATTATGAACACATTCATAAAAGGTTATATTGCATCACACATCAATGGGCGGCGCGGGCATCCGGCAGCGGCCCCTTGCTCTTCGATTCCTTTGTATGTCTTGTACATGTGAAGAATTCATACCATACCATACCATACCATACCATAACTATGTATAAATGCTCAAGACTGTATTTATATTATAATGTTATTTAAGGGTTTGTTCAGTGTACGTGGCCCCTTCTCTAATTACATTACATTACAATAAAATAAAAAAAAATGGTCTCTCTGCTTAGTGCTCAGGATCAAACAATTTCACATGGAAATTTGATTTTGTTCCCCTCTGGCTGGATTTTGTTGGCTGGCTGGCAGGTTTGCTAGCCGCCTATCTAGCTTTGGCTACACCAGGGTGGCTTTTTTGTTCTACTGGGCTGGTTTGGGTCCACTGGGAAAGTTCTACTTCATTGGGTCAGTCTGGTTCCCCTGGCTGGATTAGTTCTGTTTGACTTGTTTGGGTCTGTTGGACTGGCTCAGCTCCATTGGGCTGGTCCGGTTCCTCCTGGCTGGTTTGGTTCTTAGTTTATCTCTATAGGGCTGGTCCGGTTCCTCCTGTTTTGGGTCTACTAAGCAGGTTTGGTTCCTCTGGCCTGAATTATCTCCATTGGGCTGGTCTGCTTCCTCCTGGCTGCTCTGGTTCCATTGGGCTGATTTGGCTGGCTGCTCTGTGCACCAATGTTGGCAATAGAGATTGGTGGGTGGAGGCAGAAATTATTGTGACACCAGCACTTCAGGTAATGAGAGGGAAGAGCAGTAATTTAGTCGAATGATTACAGATGCTAATTAAGACACTGATCCTGCAATTAGACCACAGGAAGGCAGAGAGAGAGAGAGAGAGAGAGAGATATTGGAATGCAGGTGGATTGTGCAGTGAATTCATTCATGGGTTCCGCTGCTGTTCTCCTTCTGCTAAAAGGAGAGCATGCAGGATCCTTCACTTCAGGTGGGGTTCATCTTTACTAAGGGTCACACACAGACACACACACACACACACACACACACACACACACAGAAAATGGAGAGAACAGAGAGATGACACCAGACAACTAACACATGCAGCTTAATGCAGCATGAACACCCTACACGCGCACACACACACACACACACACACACACACACACACAGTTAATGCAACACAAAAGGACTAATTTGATTCATTTCTTATTTGTTCTCATTTGTTATGTATTGTAATTCAAACAAATGATGGGTATTTATGTAATTGATTTACTCAGGGGCACTAAACCATGTCTTAGTATTACAGGAAACAGACAGATAAGGTAGGTATATCCAATGATTTGTAAACACATTACCATTTTTTTTTTGGCATTTGTTCTTTCCGATCTGTCACTTTTTTTGGTTTGTTTATTCAATCTGTTTACTAATTCATGCGGTGATGATGTGAAAGAAACTTGAATTGAGAATTGGTTTCTCCCAGCTGTCTGATATTACAGACATACAAACAGGGCCAAAGAAGGATAATTTCAACAGTCAAGTAAAGGATAATAAACATGCCAGTGTACCCAGTGGGGAAACACATCATTTGAAGTCAACTAAAGGAGAAAGCAGGAATATTGTAACTAATAGTTATTTGTTCAGGTATTTTGTGTTGCAAGCAAACAACATAGAAATATGTGGACTTGTGGATGTGTGTGTGTGTGTGTGTGTGTGTATGTGTGTGTGTATGTTTGAAGGAGACTATGTCACATGTGTAAGAATTTGCGTGGGTGTCAGAGAGAGAAAGAGGAATAGGGAGCAAGAGTAAGGAATTGAAGAGAATGAGTGTGTCTGAGAGTCTTAGTGTGTGTGTGTGTGTGTTTCTTAGCGTGGGTGAGTGTGTGAGCTGAAGTGTTCAGATGTCAGTCTCCTCCTCTGGCAGTCTCCGCTCTTAGCTGCTCAGTGGAGTGTGTGTGTGTGTGTATATGTGTGTGTGTGTGTGTGTGTGTGTGTGTGAGTGGAGAGCCTGATGGCAGTGCATGACTCAGTTTCCTGACGCCTCTTCTCTTTCCACCGTGTCAAACATGTCAAGTGGACCAGGCTAAACTGCCATCTGCTGGACCTTGGCCAGTCAGCCAGCCGGCCAGCCGGCCGACCGAACCCTCTGCACTAACAGCACCAGATCCAGCCCACCTCTTGGCCACAGACGCACCTTGACTCAGACACACCTCAGTGTGTTTCTCAAAAAGGCCCACTTGCCAACAGTTGGACTTAAGCCCCAAATCTCATTGTTATCAGAACATGTTTATCAGAGCCTATCTCTCGTTTAAAGGTTTAAAAGTGAAACATTAAAACATCTGATTCCACAATGTCACTGAGGAATCATCAGAAACTGAAACTCACATGAGCAGGTAGGTGGACAGATACACACTGAGGAGTGTGTAATGAGTGGCAGGGGAGTTATCATTACTCCGAAAGGTGCTGGAGGACACCCCCTGAAGATGGGTGATGATCTGAGGTGATCCGCGGCAGCACCCGCGATGTTCCACTGACAAAAAGGAAGTTGTCAGCACATTTCCGGGCGAGCGACGGCGGTGGCGCAGTGTTCTTGTCTGCCGTCTGCCTGCCTCGTTCCCTCTCCGCAGGCAGGCTAGGAGGTACTGACTCACTCACATCCAATCAGGGGACAGGGACATAAGCTGTGTGTGTGTGTCTGTGTGTGTGTATGTGTGTGTGTGTGTGTGTGTGTGTGTGTATTAGAGGGAGCATGTGTTGAGTATGTGTGTAACTATGCTTATGTCTGTGTCTGTGTGAGTGAGAATGTGTGTGTGTGTGTGTGTGCGTGTGTGTGTTGGTGTGTGTGCCATGACTAAGTTATGACAAATAGACTGTGTGGGCTTTTCCTGAGAAATAAGCAGGCAGATAAACAAAAGGCCATTTCTGCAGCGGAGTGTGAAATGGCTGCACTGTGCACCACGCCTCTGCTGTGCCTGTATCTGGGTGACAGCAAAATGGCTGCATGACCTTTTGTGCCGCCTCGCCTCGGTAACACTGTGCCAGCCGCTAGCATCTGTTTACCAGTTCCTCTTGGAGAGAAGTTTCTAGACATCCCACCTCTCCTTTCCGAATAACACAAACACACGCGCAGCCACACACATACGCACACACACAAGCACACACAAACTCACACAAGCTCGCGCGCACACACACACACACGCACACACACACACACATTAGACCTTAATTGCTCATCTTTTTCTCATTACTGTTACATCCGCGCCTCTCTCCATTTCTCTCTTCTGCTCCTCTATTGACCAGCATCCTCTCTTTTTTCTTCTCTGTATCATCACTCTTTCCATCTCTTTTTTCCTGCCCTAGTCTGCACCATCCCTCTCTCTATCCTCACTGCCTGTATCCATCTCTTCTTTTTGCTCTTCTTCCTATCTCTCTTTTTTCTTTACCATCCCTCTCTCCTCCTCTCCCAACACCACGATTCTCTCCATCTTACTGTGCTTTCTCCATGAACACAATTAGGGATGCAATGGTTCTTGGTTTTATATCGAACCGAATTATACGCCCCCTACAGTTCAATACGCAGATAAGAATCAAGGTATTTCGGTACATTATTAAAACATTAACGATTATGCAGTTTTTCAAAACTTGCTCATCATGCAGCAAGCCTTCTCTGACATGTCGGGAACTCTGCATTCCCCTTCAACCAATTAGCGTGCTTCATGCAAGAGAGAGAGAGAAAGAGAGAGAGAAAAGCTCAGCTCAGTGAGTTCTTCAGGAACACCATCCCTCGCTTCATCTCTCTGTTCTCCACCATCTCTCTACCATCTGTCTTTTGCCTCCATCACCGTCTGTTTTCTTGAGAAAAAAAACTGAAAGGCAGTGAGTGAGAGGGATAATACACAGCTGTTAGCTGTTGTGTCACGTGAGTGTGTGTCTGTATACACACACACTCACACAGTCACAGACTGACAAACAAACACATTTCCAACTGGACATAAATATTTGCAATTGGGAAATCATTAGCGGGGTGAGCTATCAGCCTCCATCATGTCTGGATGTAATTGGTTTGATTATGTGCTGATGGTAGAGGCCCTCCTGGCCCAGCCTCTGTGGGTTAATTAGTGCCCTACATGAACTGTCAAAAGGGCACTGTGTGTGTATCTGGGTGTGAGAGAGAGAGAGAGAGTGAAAGAGAGAGAGAGAAAGAAAAAGTGTGTGTTGAGTTGAAGGGTCATTTTATTTGTTTATGTGTATTTGTATGTATTTCATGTGTGTTATAGAATTGAGGGCTCAGTCTGAGTTTGTTGTTTGGATGTGTGTGTGTGTGTTTGGATATGCGTGTGTGTGTGTGTGAGAGAGAGAGAGAGAGTGTGTGTGTGTGTATGTGTGTGCTTGGATTTGCGTGTGTGTGTGTGAGAGAGAGAGTGTGTGTGTGTATGTGTTTGGATATGCGTGTGTGTGTGTGTGTGTGAGAGTGTGTGTGTGTGTGTGTGAGAGAGAGAGAGAGAGTGTGTGTGTGTGTGTGTGTATGTGTGTGCTAACAGAAGTGAGAGCAGAAAAGTAAATTCATAATTGCTCAGTTACACAAATCTAAAACTTTACACATGCATGTGCACACACACACACACACACACACGCACACATGTGCACACACACCCACATGCACACACACACACATGCTAGCAATAAAGGACACAAGAATCAATACGCAATTAAGAATACTTCGTAGTTTAAAAAGATTAAATTAAACTTATTTTTATTGTTACATTTGATTGCCTTTTGCCTTTAGCAACCAATACAACAACAGAGAGATGATGGTGGTATGATGACAATGCTTCAGGCCAATCAATGCTAACTTCAGTGCTTTTGATTTCAATTGTACATGTCCTTCTTGTTTTACAGAAGAAGTCAATGAATGGATAAGCCGAAAGCTAGTTCAGGAATTAAAGCTGTTTTTTCCAAGAACTCACACTTATTTTTGTGACTCTCATGGCAGGACACATACCATAGATAGTACAGTCAGCTATAGGTAAGGCTATGAGCGCTTTACATACATTCCGGCATCAATGAATTCAATCAATGCATATTAATTTAGCAAAAATGTCACGTGCACAGAGTGTGTGAGAGTGTGTGTGTGTGTGTGTGAGAGAGAGAGAGAGTGTGTGTGTGTGTGTGTGTGTATGTGTGTGGTAACAGAAGTGAGAGCAGAAAAGTAAATTCATAATTGCTCAGTTACACAAATCTAAAACTTCACACATGCACGTGCACACACACACACACACACACACACACACACTCATAGCATAACACACACACTGCCTCTCTCTCTCACTCTCTCTCTAAAACACACACACACACACACATATACACACATCTGATAAAGTGACAGCAGGTGCACAGATGTGCAACTCTGCACCTTCATAACTTCAAATCCAATCACTGTCAGCCTGAAAACAAATGTTGTGTACCGCAACTATATCAGGTTAAGAAGTGCAACAGTAACATGTTCTTTCACCATTTTATCTGATATTATTTAGAAAGAAAAGAAAGTAGGAGGACCAGTGTCACACACACACACACCCTCCTGTGTTAGAGATTACTTTACCCCTCGCCTCATCAGATCCTGCCCTGTAGTGTCCCTAGGCTGGTGGGGTGGTGTGGCAGTGGCTGACTAGGGCATCTTGATGAATTTGCCCTATTAGGCTGATAAATTACCCCAGGGGCTGTACACTTCCACGTGTGTATGTGTGTGTGTGTGTGTATATATATATGTGTGTGTGTGTGTGTGTGTGTGTGTATGTGTGTGTAAAGGGGGCTCAGGCACAGCTGGTGCTGCTCCTGCTGCTTTAACTGGCACTGGTGTTGCTGATGGTCTGGTGCACTGATGATACTTCATCTCCATGAGACAAGAGCAGAGCTGAGGACAGTGTGGCACAATCCTCTATAAACCCCACTTGAGCCCCCATGTCAATGGACTGACATTCATGCATTCATGTTATGGCAGGTAATGCCAAACATGACACATGGTGACCATATAGTGTAAAGTCCTGCTCTCAAGCTGAA